>JASVEL010012252.1:0-114188 GCA_032618575.1 Nicotiana noctiflora | reverse complement strand
CTACAGCTCGCTACTATTCCAAGCACGACAGGAGACCCCGGCCCAGCTCATGACTATATATACCACTTTAGCTCAAGCAAGGAATGCTTCCTCTCGTCGCAGCCTACATCTCGACGGTGGAGGGGCCCGCATCGTCGCAGCCCATTACACCCGAGCGAGCCGTGTGCCGCGTGGGACGTGTTCCATAGGTTTTGGTTATGCCTCCCGCCGCCCCGCACACGGCCCGGAGGTGGACCGAGCTGCCTCCGAGGACGAGCATCCTAGATTGGAGAGGTTCAAGAAATATGACCCTCCAGTTTTCAGTGGTTTGGCTTCGGATGATGCATTAGGTTTTCTAGAGGAGTGTCATCGTATTCTTCGTACTATGGGGATTGTGGAGACCGGCGGGGTTTCCTTCACTGCTTTTCAGTTTCGTGGGGCCGCTTATGATTGGTGGTGCACGTATGAGTTGGATAGTCCAGAGGAGTCTGCTTCATTGACCTGGACGCAGTTTTCAGATCCGTTTTTGAGAGAGTTTGTTCCCCAGAGCCTTAGGGATTCTTAGAGCTCGGAGTTTGAGTGGTTGCGACAGGGCTCTATGTCAGGATTAGAGTATGCTATTAGTTTCACCCGCCTAGCTAGGCATGCACCGGCTTTGGTAACCACGGTCCGGGAGAGAGTGTGGAGATTTATTGAGGGCCTTATTCCGCCGATCCGGTCCAGCATGGCCAGGGAGTTGGAGACGGACATACCTCTTATCAGCAGGCAGTGAACATTGCCAGGAGGATTGAGAGTATGCTCCCTAGAGAGCGGGGAGAGAGAGAGAGGCCAAGAGGTCTCGTGAGTCGGGCCATTTCTATGGTGCCCGCACTTCAGCAGCCGGTCGTTTTGGCAGGGGTTATTTCGGTCGGCCAGTTCACTCAGCATTGCCAGCAGCCGGTAGTACTCCAGCTCTTCAAGCACATCAAGAGCCTTATTATGCTCCCCCAGTTTCCAGTGCACCTCCTGCGCGGGGTCCTTCCAGGGGTCAGACTAGTCGGGGCGAGACCGGTCAGTCACGGCCACCACATCCTCCCAGTTCTTGTTTTGAGTGTGGGGATACTCGCCATCTGGTTAGAGAGTGCCCCAGGCGTAGGAGAGGAGCACCTCCACAGACCTTGCAGCCTAAGAGTGGTTCACAGGGTCGCAGGCCATCATTCCAGCCCCAACTACCACTCCACCTACCCAGCCAGCCAGGGGCGGGGATCAGGGTGCCAGTGGCCGCCCTCGAGAGAGGGGGAAATGCCAGATTCTATGCTATTCCTGATCGCGCTGCAGCTGTTGCATCTGATTCCGTTATCACATGTATTATTCTGGTTAGTCACAGGGAGGCATCGGTTCTATTCAACCCTAGTTCCACTTTTTCATATGTGTCTTCTTACTTTGCTCCTCATCTGGGTGTGCCTCGGGATTCTTTGAGTGCCCCCATTTATGTTTCCACTCCAGTGGGTGATTCTTTGGCTGTGGACCGTGTATATCGGTCGTGTGTGGTTACTATTTGTGATTTTGAGACCAAAGCAGATCTATTGTTGCTCGGGATGGTTGATTTTGATGTTATTCTGGGCATGGACTGGTTGTCACCCCATTATGCTATTCTTGATTGTCACGCCAAGACCGTGACGTTCGCTATGCCAGGCATTTCACGTATTGAGTGGAGTGGTACTCTAGATCACACCCCTAGCCGTGTTATTTCTTTTCTCAGAGCTCAGCGTATGGTTGAGAAGGGGTGTGCTGCTTATCTAGCCTATGTGCGGGACGTTAGTATTGACACTCCCTCTATTGATTATGTTCCTGTGGTACGTGACTTTGCTGATGTATTTCCAGCTGATCTCCTGGGCATGCCGCCCGACAGAGATATTGATTTTGCTATTGATTTGTTGCCGGCACTCAGCCCATTTCTATTCCACCGTACCGTATGGCTCCTCCTGAGTTGAAGGAGTTGAAGGATCAGTTACAGGAGTTATTGGGCAAGGGTTTCATTCGACCCATTGTTTCACCTTGGGGTGCTCCTGTGTTGTTTGTGAAGAAAAAGGACGGTTCTATGCGTATGTGTATTGACTATCGTCAGCTGAACAAGGTTACAATGAAGAACCAGTATCCTTTGCCTCGCATCGATGATTTATTTGACCAGCTACAGGGCGCACAGGTGTTTTCTAAGATTGATTTGCACTCTGGGTATCATCAGTTAAAGATTCGGGAGCCAGATATCCCGAAGACTGCCTTCAGGACTCGGTATGGCCACTATGAGTTCCTCGTGATGTCTTTTAGGCTAACTAATGCTCCAGCAGCCTTTATGCATTTGATGCACAGTGTGTTCAGGCCTTATCTGGACTCGTTCGTGATTGTCTTCATTGATGATATTCTAGTATATTCCAAGAGTCGGGAAGAGCACGAGCAACATTTGAGGATAGTGCTTCAGATTCTGAGGGAGAAGCAGCTATATGCCAAGTTCTCTAAATGTGAATTCTGGTTGAGTTTAGTGGCATTTTTGGGCCACGTGGTGTCGAGTGATGGTATTCGAGTAGATCCGAGGAAGGTGCAGGCCGTGCAGAGTTGGCCCAGACCCTCCTCCGCTACTGAGATTCGCAGTTTCCTTGGTTTGGCGGGCTATTACCGTCGTTTCGTAGAGGGTTTCTCTTCGATTGCAGCACCTATGACCAGATTGACCCAAAAGGGTGCCCCTTTTCAGTGGACAGATGAGTGTGAGGCGAGCTTTCAGAAGCTCAAGACAGCCTTGACTTCGGCCCCTATATTGATATTGCCTAAGGTTCGGGGTCCTATACTGTATATTGTGATGCCTCACGAGTGGGGATAGGTTGTGTGTTGATGCAGGAAGGTAAGGTGATTCTTATCCTTCTCGGCAGTTGAAGCCACATGAGAAGAACTATCATGTTCATGATTTGGAGCTAGTCGCCATTGTTCATGCCTTGAAGATTTGGAGGCACTATTTGTACGACGTGTCTTGTGAGGTGTATACCGACCATCGTAGTTTGCAACATTTGCTTAAGCAAAAGGACCTGAATATGCGTCAGAGGAGATGGTTGGAGCTACTGAAGGACTATGATATTACTATTCTCTATCATCCGGGCAAGGCTAATGTGGTTGCCGATGTCTTGAGTCGTCGGGCAGAGAGTTTGGGGAGTTTGGCGTATCTACCAGCCTCGGAGAGGCCTATGGCGATGGATGTTCAGGCTTTAGCCAGTCAGTTTGTTAGACTGGATCTTTCGGAGCCCAGCCGGGTTCTAGCTTGTGTGGTTTCTCGGTCTTCTCTATTTGACCGCATCAGGGAGCGTCAGTTCGACGACCCTCATTTGCTTGTCCTTCAGGATAGAGTTCGGCGTGGCGATGCTCGAGATGTTACCATCGGGGATGATGGAGTTATGAGGATGCAGGGGCGTATCTGCGTGCCCAATGTAGATGATCTTCGAGAGCTGATTCTAGCAGAGGCCCATAGCTCGCGGTATTCCATCCATCCGAGAGCCGCGAAGATGTATCAGGACTTGAAACAACATTACTGGTGGAAGACGGATGAAGAGGGATATAGTTGATTATGTTTCTAGATGCCTCAACTGCCAGCAGGTGAAGTATGAGCATCAGCGTCCGGGTGGATTGATGCAGCAGATTGAAATTCCCCAGTGGAAATGGGAGCGCATTACCATGGACTTTGTATCTGGACTTCCACGGACTGTTAGGAAGTTTGATTCCATTTGGGTTATTGTGGATCGGCTAAACAAGTCCGCCCATTTTATACCGGTGAGCACTACCTATTTATCAGAGCGACTGGCGGAGATCTATATCAGGGAGATAGTTCGGCTGCATGGTATTCCAGTTTCCATCATTTCAGATAGAGGCACTCAGTTCACTTCACGGTTCTGGAGAGCCGTACAGCAGGAGTTAGGTACTCGGGTGGAGCTGAGCACAGCGTTTCATCCCCAGACTGATGGTCAGTCCGAGCGCACTATTTAGATTTTGGAGGATATGCTCCGTGTGTGCGTGATTGAGTTTGGAGGTTTATGGGATCACTTCTTGCCACTGGCGGAATTTGCTTATAACAACAGCTACCAATCCAGTATTTAGATGGCACCGTATGAGGCCCTATATGGTAGGAGGTGCAGGTCTCCCGTGGGTTGGTTCGATCCGGGCGAGGCCAGGCTGCTAGGTACTGATATGGTTCAGGATGCAATGGACAAGATCAAGGTGATCCAGGACAGACTTCGTGCACCCAGTCTAGACAGAAGAGTTATGCGGACAAGAAGGTTTGTGATGTGTCTTTTATGGTTGGTGAGCGGGTTCTGCTTCGAGTCTCGCCTATGAAGGGCGTTATGAGGTTTGGGAAGAAAGGAAAGTTGAGTCCTAGGTTTATTGGCCCTTTTGAGATTTTGAGGCGTGTTGGGGAGGTTGCTTATGAGTTGGCCTTACCTCCCAGCCTAGCCGGAGTTCACCCCGTATTTCATGTCTCCATGCTCCGGAGATACCACGGTGACCCGTCGCATGTTTTGGATTTTACTTCTGTTCAGCTAGACAAGGATCTGTCTTATTTTGAGGAGCCAGTAGCCATTCTAGACAGGCAGGTCAGAAAGCTAAGGTCAAAGAACATCGCTTCGGTAAAGGTTCAGTGGCGGGGCCAGCCGGTCGAGGAGGCGACTTGGGAGACTGAGCAGGATATGCGCAGCCACTACCCTCATTTTTTTGCTACTCTAGGTATGTTTTCTATGCTCGTTCGAGGACGAACGAATATTTTAAGGGTGGGAAGATGTAACGACCCGGCCGGTCGTTTTAGAAAATTACGTCCCAATCCCCAAGTTAACTGTTCCCCTAAGTGTATGTCACGACCCCAAATCTGGTCGTGATGGCGCCCAGCATGTTGCTAAGCCAGCCTGACCAATCAATATCAACAACGGAGCTAGAAGCTCTTTTTAGCCCATTTAAGCATATTAATTCACGAAGCAACAACGATACATATAACGAAAACGGGGAACCAAGTCCCATAATACATCAACTCCCATAGGACCGAAGGGTCAAGAGTCATGAGCCTCTACTGAACATGAGTATATGATAGTTTACAAGATACCAAGTACGGAAAGCAATGTCGATACATAATCAAAACAGTAAGAAGGAATATCGGGTCCTGCGGACTCTGCAGCTACCTCGTATATCCCACAGACGTCGCCTCGCACAGCTACTGGATCACCGCTGAGAGGTACCTGGATCTGCACACAAGGTGCAGGGAGTAAAATGAGTACTGCCAGACTCGGTGGTAATAAACAGGGGTAAGACAACGCAGATAAGAAATCCGTAATAAAGCACTATGTAAAGCTGTAATCAAATACCCTGTCACAGAATCAATATCAACTGTACCTGTACCAATAAGTACCAGCAAAATAGTATAACAGCTAGCAGATGTAGCTAAATGCAATGCAATGCATGATATGACCGCTACGGCGCGTAGCCCGATCCCATTTGGGTACCCCGTGCTCACTGTGGGGGTTCAGACTCCGGAGGGGATCCTACAGCCCAAGCACAATATTATTGCGGCGTGCAGACCGATCCAACATATATACTACTGCGGCACGCAGCCCGATCCACTACCAGTCACCTAATATGCAAATACAACCTCGCAGGCTCAAAAGTAGTTTTCAAAACTCTTTTATCATTTTTCAGTTGGAAAACAGTAATACCAAGTTCCAGAGATTGGAAATAGCATGATAACAGAAATAGCTACGGACTAGTAGTAACTAACATGTCAATATGATAAGACAATGATAACGATCCTCGCGGGATCCAATAACCGGCTCACGGCCCACAAGTATACTCAACCACCCAAGAAGGGGGTTCAACGGCTCAAGAGTAGCCAATATCACAATATAGTATGCAACCATCCGAAAAGGAGGTTCGACGGATCAAGAATAGCCTAATATCATTACACAATGCCAACAAGTCGGACTAAGCCATAGTCCCCAATCACAATCGACCCCGCACTCACAAGAGAGTACGTGTCTCGCCGCTATACAGCGTCACAAAGTGGTATACCGGGGTTTCGAACCCGCCGGTCATCACCCACATCTATTACTCACCTCAATACGGCGCGACGACTACTCCGCAATGCCCTTGCCACGAGAATCAAGCTCCGCACGCATAGAATCTGATCAAATACAGTAAATACACATCAAATTAGACCAATGGAACGATACCCAGTCAAAACAACTCAATTTACACCAAAATTCCCAAAGTTGTCAAAACCCGACTTTCGGTATGCTTCTTGAAAAATTACAAAAGTCACATATTCGGAACCCTCATCTCAATACGAGTCTAAGCATATCAATTTTACCAAATTCGGACTCCATTTGTCCATTCAAAACCTTGATTTTCTAAAGTTCAAGCCTAGGGTTAAATCTTCCATGAATCACCCCAAATTCCTCCATTTTCATGATATAATTGCATAATATTATCAATACTAATCATAGTTTAAGTCCATAGTTGATTACCCGATGATTTCCCTTGAGTTTCTCTTCAAAATCGCCCAAATCGCCTCTAAAGCCGAGACCCAAATGTGTGAAATGTTTCGGAAATTTTCTAACTTCTGATACAATTAATTCACTGCGATTTTCGCTTCTGCGGACCATTTTCCGCCCCTGTGGAACCGCTTCTGCGACCCTTTCCGCTTCTGCGGACAGGAGTCCGCTCCTGCGAGCCCGTATCCGCGACCAGAGGGTCGCTTCTGCGTTTCCAGGCCGAGCCGGCCAATTCCGCTTCTGCGGCTCACTTTCCGCACCAGCGGTGCCGCTCCTGCGGGCGAAACTCCGCTTCCGCGATCAACAGCGCTTCTGCGCTCCTGTATCCGCTTCTGCGGACTCGCTCCTGCGCCCCCATTTCCGCAGGAGCGAAAACAACAGAACCAGAATCCCAAACCTGCAATTTTTCCACATTTTCTCCCGTTTAGCCATCCGAAAACACCCCGAGGCCCCCGGGACCCCATCCAAACACACCAACACATCCTAATACCTTATTCAAACTTGCTCCAATCCTCAAAACACGTCTAACAATATCAAAGCCCATAATTCACATCGAATTCAAGCCTAAACTCCTTAAAACATTCCGAATTACACAATCAATCAAAAACCCGACTAAACGATGCCCGAATGACCTGAAATTTTGCAGGCACATCCAAAATCACCTAACGGAGCTACTGCAACTGTCGAAATTCCATTTCGACCCCCGGATCAAAATCTCACCTACCGTTCGGATTTCGCCAAAATTCAACCTTAGCCAATTCAAGCCTATTTCTACACCGAGCCTCCAAATTCAATTCCGATCGCTCCCCTAAGTCATAAATGACCTCCCGGAACTAACCGAATCATCAGAATCCGATTTCGAGCCCTCTAACTAAATAGTCAACTCCATGTTGACTTTCCTTATTCAAGTTTCCTTCAAAAAGGCTATATGCCTCATTTTCAATCCAAATCACTCCTAACTCACGAGATACTCTAACACTGATATAAAAGCATAAAACATGTAATTACAACATAACGGGGGTGGTAATTTCCGTGACGACGAGCCGGGTCGTTACATTCTCCCCAACTTAAACAAACGCTCGTCCTCGAGCGGACTCAAAGTTGTACTAGAAGCAATCCAATAGCTGAATGACCTTACCAAGCATATACTCGGCGATCATACGTCACCCTATCTCACATAAGTCCGAAAACACCATATAGTCAAAATTTCACGGACCATCTGAACCATAAATCACATTGCACTTTCTGAAATCATAGGCCAAATGCAAATCCCATGCCTATTGTCACGATACACTCGAATCCACTGCAATAACCCATATTCACTACTTTGGCTGAGATCATATGATGTATTAAACAACCCAATCACTCGAGATAATAGTCTCTAATCACACAATTTCCCATGATAACCAAACACCAACTGAAAAACCCTTTTTTTTTTATTAGATAGGGTCTTGTTCCAACACCTTCATATCATGCCCACGGCAACCGAACACGCGATATATCGAACCCATCTCTCATGTCAACCATTCATGAATCCATTTCACTTTTAAAACTGATACCACAATAGGTTTTGGAGCCAAACCTCGATTTTCACCTTTCTAACAAGCTAAGATTCAATATGCTCGTATTCATTAGTAACTCCAACGGTTATTTCGATTATTACACACCGCACTGGTTATATGACACCTCAACACCAGCCTAAGCCACGACGAGTACAACTTAGGCTCCAATAGAAACGTCTGAACACACTTGAATCATGACAGCTCAAATCATGATAACTGTCTCCAGCAAAAGAGCTGAAATTCAATTCCTCTGAGTCATCATAGCATAGAACTGAGATCGCGTCTTGCATTATAGAAATAGAGTACCTGAATCCTCCTCGAGAGGTCATAACATCACGTGGCCTTGCCACGATTCGTGATTCTATCCCAACATTATTACTCATGAAGCACCTCAAGCCACTAAGCTCAAAACGGTTAGCCACGCACGGATCTAGGTCTTGAACCCACACAATCAACCTCACCCACGGTGAAACAATTAACGTATGCTATCAAATCCTGAAAGGACACAACCGACGTGCCATTTGCCAAACGATACTCAAACGGACTTTTCCTCAGAAGCTAGGAAGTATTGTATACCAGGTAATATATAACTAACTCTATTTTCACATTACACTGTTCCGGTGTGTAACCCGCTCCAACGACATACCCGTGGCGGCGTGCCACCCGATCTAGATACCATACCCGTGGCTGCGTGCCACCCGATCCAAATAACAGTACCTGTGGCGGCGCGCCACTCGATCCATATAGAACCCTCGCCAAAGAAATGCGCGTCGAGTCAAGTTGCTCATTATGGTAAACATATATAGCCTCAAGTTCGTCCACAAGAAACGCATCCGACAAAGTTACTCAATACCAGAACCAAATCAATGATAGAAACCTCTGCATTGATATCCGCCACGGAGGCCCAACCGACAAAGCAATACCCACCAGCCGTCTGCTGGACCTGAGGTACAACTACCCCGCTGAAGCATACTCTGATGCACTCTGCTACACAATTTGTGCCATACCATCATGGTCTATATCACATTAGTCTAGACAACCTGGCCCAATGATGACCAGTCAGCAATCAAGTATCATAATCCAAATTCGTCATATCAAGCCGAGAAAGAAAGCCACTAGAGCTTCTGATTTTCGATAATCACAAAACGGTGTCGATACACATTATAAACAACCACTGCATTGGCGGACTAACGAGAACTTCAAGTCTCCAACACATATATAACACATGAATCACAATGCCTGATCCCGTACTTCACTGTACAAATACATAACGCACATCAAACGTCCATTCATACCACGAAAGCCATTCAGAAATTTTCACTATGCCATCAACGACTCAATTATTATAGTCGATCCAACAAGAGAGTACCACCATACCACTGGATATTATCAGTTTACATTACCTTGTCCTTTTGGACCATATACCCTGCCAAATTACTAGAATAGCAGTACCATTTTCTTTAATCACCAGAAAGATCGATTCTTTAAATCACATGCAGCTGCCCGCGCCGCTAAATAATTTTAATGACTCCCCATATATTATGAACTGATCACAAAACCTTGAATATGCCATTATCAACTTTCCATAACACATCGCATATACCATACCATACTAAGATAACATGGAAATTCATATTCCTATCCTACGCCACAAACATCGGCGCACTCAACTAGTCAAGGGCTTTCATGATCCCATATAGAGAAAACTCATCACACATTCCAAACCTTACATACCAATAGGAAATACACTCATTCTTAAACCACGTTAAAACACATCATAAACTCTTTCTCCCAATTACATTGCATAAGTTAAACTGCCAGGACTGAGTCCTTATACCCATATCGAGTTACACAATTGTCAGCACTCAAAGGCTTTGTTGCACAATATCTGCAAGACTCATTACTTCAATCACATACCAATAATTAATCGTATTCCTTATCATACCGCTTCGGTTTATTAACAAGTTGCTCCATTTACTCAATTTCTTTTCTGAACCATTTTTAACTTAGTATTAGCCTTTACTGTAGCACTACCATAACTCAACTCATGTTACCACACGAGACTCGTACATAGGACCACACGATCTAAAACCCATAGGCCACTCCCAATGTTTCCCAGGAGTACCACATTCTACAATACTTGTTTTGAAGAACTTCATGCGATTTTTGAATTAGTATTATTACCTTCCAATATGGACACATAGAATCCCATCATTCACATAACATAGAGCAAGTCTTGATCCCTTCTAACGAAAACACCATCTTTAGCCACATACATAATCTTAAGGCATCCGTTACAAGCAAAATCTGGAACACCACAGGACTATTCTCAGGCGTCATTTACCCTTATTCAGTTGTAATTCAACTGTCTTATTGAACATAACCACTCGTTCCTTGCTAGAACTTTGACACCGCAAAACATGATTACATACAGATACAATTAGCTATCTTTATTTTCTATACACCGAACATTCTTTACCAACATAAGTTCACAACATCCTAGTATTTCTTCATATCTACGAAGCACCATAACCTTTATTAAAATTTCCCAACATACCTAGAGACAGAGCCAACACAGCACACGACAGTGCAATCAGTTAATCAATAACAACCTCTCCAACTTAGCTCGGAGTCATACATCAAAGCACTTTTAGACACTCATAGCCTTCTTACTTAAATGATGTAACAACGTTCTAGTTAGATTAAACTCAAGTCATTTACAAGCTTCGGCAGAGGTTCGAATCATCATAAATATTAATTCTTTTGCAATTCTTGCATTCATTCACACACAACAGTTACGCCCACTCTTTAGGTGACAAAAAGCTTTTCTAAGTCCCAAATTTTCCCAAAAATTCGGCAGAGTTTCCTTTGTAGATTGGCCTATCCACCTGCCAGAGAATCACCAAACCATTCTAACAATACATCCACAACTCAACAAGATATCACAATGTATTTCAACAACATTAAATCTCAATACTATACGAATCATATTATCACAATTTATACTTGAACTTGCGCTGTACCTGCTCGAATCATAACACATATCAAATACCTTTCAATTACACATGAGGATCAACCCTCCTACTTCTTCTCAATTTAGCATTTCATCACAATACCTTCCAATTACGAGATATGATAAATATTCACCACGCCCATAGCTCGGGGCTACACAACAGTTTAGATAAGAGTCGAACAATTAACAGCTCATCCATTAGTAAGCCTCCCTAATACTCTACAGATCGGCACAAGGCCCCAAATATGGCTACTAGCCCAAGTACATAGATATAAGCCCAGTCTCGGTCACTTTACACAGTAATTTATCAATTGGGAAGGATCAAGTCCAAATCCCCAGCCTCAATGCTCAAGTCATAAACAAGGTCCAGCCTCAAGTCATCCTGAATGGCCCAACATGAACTCACTCGGCCGGTCGTTTTAGAAAATTACGTCCCAATCCCCAAGTTAATTGTTCCCCTAAGTTTATGTCACGACCCCAAATCTGGTCGTGATGGCGCCCAGCATGTTGCTAAGCCAGCCTGACCAATCAATATCAACAACGGAGCTAGAAGCTCTCTTTAGCCCATTTAAGCATATTAATTCACGAAGCAACAACGATACATATAACGAAAACGGGGAACCAAGTCCCATAATACATCAACTCCCATAGACCGAAGGGTCAAGCGTCATGAGCCTCTACCTGAACATGAGTATATGATAGCTTACAAGATACCAAGTACGGAAAGCAATGTCGATACAGAATCAAAACAAGCAGAAGGAATATCGGGTCCTCGGACTCGCAGCTACCTCGTATATCCCACGTACGTCGCTCGCAGCTACCGGATCACCGCCGAGAGGTACCCGGATCTGCACACAGGTGCAGGGAGTAAAACGAGTACCGCCGTACTCAGTGGTAATAAACAGTGGTAAGACAACAGCAGATAAGAAATCCGCAATAAAGCACTATGTAATGCTGTAATCGAATACCCTGTCACATAATCAATATCAACCGTACATGTACCAATAAGTACCAAAGAAACAGTATAATAAGCTAGCATATGTAGCTAAATACAATGCAATGAATGATATGATCGCCACGACACGTAGCTCGATCCAATTTGGGTACTCGTGCTCATTGTGGGGTGCGGACTCCGAGGGGCTCCTACAGCCCAAGCACAATATCACCGCGGCGTGCAGTCCGATCCAACATATATACTGCTACGGCGCGCAGCCCGATCCACTACCAGTCAGCTAATATGCAAATACGGCCTCGCAGGCTCAAAAGTAGTTTTGAAAACCTTTTTATCATTTTTCAGTTGGAAAACAGTAATACCAAGTTCCAGAGATTGGAAATAGCATGATAACAGAGATAGCTACGGACTGGTAGTAACTAACATGTCAATATGATAAGACAATGATAACGATCCTCGCGGGATCCAATAACTCGCTCACGGCCCACAAGTATACTCAACCTCCCAAGAAAGGGGTTCAACGGCTCAAGAGTAGCCAATATCACAATATAGTATGCAACCATCCGAAAAGGAGGTTCGACGGATCAAGAATAGCCTAATATCATTACACAATGCCAACAAGTCGGACTAAGCCATAGTCCCCAATCACAATCGACCCCGCACTCACAAGAGAGTACGTGTCTCGCCGCTATACAGCGTCACAAAGTGGTATACCGGGGTTTCGAACCCGCCGGTCATCACCCACATCTATTACTCACCTCAATACGGCGCGGCGACTACTCTGCAATGCCCTTGCCATGAGAATCAAGCTCCGCACACGTAGAATCGGATCAAATACAGTAAATACACATCAAATTAGACCAATGGAACGATACCCAGTCAAAACAACTCAATTTACACCAAAATTCCCAAAGTTGTCAAAACCCGACTTTCGGTACGCTTCTCGAAAAATTACAAAAGTCACATATTCGGAACCCTCATCTCAATACGAGTCTAACAATATCAATTTTACCAAATTCGGACTCCATTTGCCCATTCAAACCCTTGATTTTCTAAAGTTCAAGCCTAGGGTTAAATCTTCCATGAATCACCCCAAATTCCTCCATTTTCATGATATAATTGCATAATATTATCAATACTAATCATAGTTTAAGTCCATAGTTGATTACCTGATGATTCCCTTGAGTTTCTCTTCAAAATCGCCCAAATCGCCTCTAAAGCCGAGACCCAAATGTGTGAAATGTTTCTGAAATTTTCTAACTTCTGATACAATTAATTCACTGCGATTTTCGCTTCTGCGGACCATTTTCCGCCCCTGCGGAATCGGTTCTGTGGAATACCCTCCGCCTCTGCGGTCCTTTCCTCTTCTGCGGACAGGAGTCCGCTCCTGGGAGCCCGTATCCGCGACCAGAGGGTCGCTTCTGCGTTTCCAGGCCGAGCCGGCCAATTCCGCTTCTGCGGCTCACTTTCCGCACCAGCGGTGCCGCTCCTGCAGGCAAAACTCCGCTTCCGCGATCAACAGCGCTTCTGCGCTCCTGTATCCGCTTTTGCGGACTCGCTCCTGCGCCCCCATTTCCGCAGGAGCGAAAACAACAGAACCAGAATCCCAAACCTGCAATTTTTCCACATTTTCTCCCGTTTAGCCATCCGAAAACACTCCGAGGCCCCCGGGACCCCATCCAAACACACCAACACATCCTAATACATTATTCGAACTTGCTCCAATCCTCAAAACACGTCTAACAACAGCAGAACCCATAATTCACATCGAATTCAAGCCTAAACTCCTCAAAACATTCCGAATTACACAATCAATCAAAAACCCGACTAAACGATGCCTGAATGACCTAAAATTTTGCAGGCACATCCGAAATGACCTAACGGAGCTACTGGAACTGTCGGAATTCCATTCCGACCCCCGGATCAAAATCTCACCTACCGTTCGGATTTCGCCAAAATTCAACCTTAGCCAATTCAAGCCTATTTCTACACCGGCCTCCAAATTCAATTCCGATCGCTCCCCTAAGTCACAAATCACCTCCCGGAACTAACCGAATCATCAGAATCCGATTTCGAGCCCTCTAACTAAATAGTCAACTCCAGGTTGACTTTCCTTATTCAAGTTTCCTTCAAAAAGGCTATATGCCTCATTTTCAATCCAAATAACTCTTAACTCACCAGATAGACTCTAACACTGATATAAAAGCATAAAACATGTAATTACAACATAACGGGGTGGTAATTCCCGTGACGACGATCCGGGTCGTCACAGTTTATTTCCGCTATTGTGGTTTGCCGGGAGAGTCGGTTCTGAAATTTGGAGCATTTTAGGACACTTTGTCCCTAAATGAGAGCTTTAAAGTTAGAAAATGGTCCGTAGCTGGAACAATGTTAAGACGATCTCGGAACGGAAATGCAATGGTTCCATTAGCTCCGTTAGGTGATTTTAGGGTTGGGAGCGCGTTCGGAATGTATGTTGGAGGTCCGTAGCTCAATTAGGCTTGAAATGCCGAAGTTTGAAATTTTGACGAATCCGAACGATAGGTGAGATTTTGATCCGGGGGTCGGAATGGAATTCCGACAATTCCTGTAGCTTCGTTATGTGATTTTGGATATGTTCGCAAATTGTTAGGTCATTCGAACGTCGTTTGGTCGGGTTTTAGATCGATTGTGTAATTCGGAAAGTTTTAAGGAATTTAGGCTTGAATTCGATGTGAATTATAAGTTTTTATGTTGTTAGACGTGTTTTGAGGATTGGTACAAGTTTGAATAAGGTATCAGGATGTATTGGTGTGTTTGGATGAGGCCTCGGGGGCCTCGGGTGTGTTTCGGGTTGTGATCACACTCTTATTTGATGTTTCAACCTTTGCTTCTTTGAACATAAAGAGGTACCATATTAGGTAAATGATCTCCAAATTCAGTTTTGTTTGAACCATTAGATCCGTATCGTAATTTCGGAGCCATAGCAAAACGAATCGTCGAATTTGGACATCGTATGAGGAAGTTATGCTCATTTCCGTGCCGAGAAAAGTGTTGGTGTCTGTCAGAACCGCAGAAGCGGAATTTGACCGCGGATGCGGAACCGCAAAAGCGGAAATAGAACCGCAAAAGCGGTCCCGCCTATGCGAAAATTATCCGCAAAAGCGAAAAAAATGGCCTGGCAGTGACTTTAAGTCCAAAAACATTTCAGACGCGGCCTATCACACAAAAATGCCATTTTTGAGCTCCAAGAGAGGATATTGAAGGGGAAACGCTGGGTTATCATCGGGAAATCATCGGGGGTAAGTTTCTTGACCTTAATTCGTTAGTTTATCATGAAATTCGTGATTATTTCACTGTTAATGGAGGATTAATGGACGGTTTGAGCCCTAGGCCTAAATTTTAGAAAACCTTCGATTTGAATGGGCAAACGAAGTCCGATTTCGATAAATTTTATATGCACGGACTCGTGTTGAGATAAGGAACCTGAATATATAACTTCCGTAATTTTTCGAGAAGTGTATTGGAAGTCGGGTTTTGGAAACTTGTGGGTTTTGGTGTATTTTGAGTTGTTTTGATTGGGTAATGCCCAATTGGCCTATTTTGATGTGATTCTATTGATTTTTAACAGATACTACACCTGTCGAGGCCGACATTCGCGGCAAGGGAGTTGTCTCTTAGCGGTTTTGTTTAGGAGTCGAGGTAAGTGGCTTGTCTAACCTCGTGTGGGGGAACTTTCACCCCTAGGATATTATGTGATAGTTTAGATGCCTTGTACGCGAGGTGACGGGCGTGTACATGCGCTGGTTGTTGTGACACACACTTACTTGAATTATCCGACTAGTGATATTCCTGCTCTTAGCTGATAAAAGTGTTACTTTTACTCGGTATTAGTTAGAAAAGCATGATTAGCTAGGATTCAACATGTCTAATTGCCTAGTTGACTTACTTGAAGTTCTTGATAAATTGTTGGCACTAGTTTTGGTGAAGTTGTAGTTAAACATATTATATTCTCTCTGTGTGTTTTCTTTATTTGATGTGTTAGTGGACTGCGGGTTCAATTCCTGGAGATCCCAGGGCTGTGGGTTCGATTCCTGAGACCCGAAGTGATATTTGTAGGGACTGCGGATTCGATTCCCAAGATCCTAAGTTATTTGTAGGGACTGCGGGTTTGATTCCCGAGATCCTGAGTTATTTGTAGGGACTGCGGGTTCGATTCCCGAGATCTTGAGTTATTTGTAGGGACTGCGGGTTTGATTCCCGAGATCCTGAGTTATTTGGAGGGACTGCGGGTTCGATTCCCGAGATCCTGAGTTATTTGTAGGGACTGCGGGTTCGATTCCCGGAGATCCTAACTATTGATATATTATTGAGATGTGGACTGCGGGTTTGATTCCCGGAGATCCTGAGATCTATTGAGACATGGGCTGCGGGTTCGATTCCCGGAGACCCAGGGGTACTGTTAATGGGACTGTGGGTTCAATTCCCACAGGTCCTGGACTTATTAATTGAGTTTGTTATTTGTTGTTAGTTAATTGTAGACGGTTGCGGTAATCATTTTATTGTTGGCATTCAGAATTATTATCATTTAAACTGCTTATTATTGTTATTATCATTTTTGTAATTGTTCTCTCGGTAGGGCCCTGACCTTCCTCGTCACTACTCCATCGAGGTTAGGCTTGGCACTTACCGAGTACCGCCGTGGTGTACTCATGCTACTCTTCTACACACTTTTGTTGTGCAGATCCAGGTACATCAGGACAGGCTCATCTTAGGTGATTCAGCAGCACATTTAGGAGACCTCGAGGTATGATCTGCTACGTCCGCGGATCCGGAGGCTTTCCTTCTATTTTGATAGTATTAGTCGACATTTTCCTTCATTTCGTTGTTAGATACTCTTTACACTTAGAACCACAGTTGTGTATTCTCTTTTAGTCTGTGTTGCCCGTGGGATTCCGGGTCTTGGTGGTGTGTTATACAGTATATTTGACGGATGTATGTGCCAAGCGGCACAGATTACATTCCTTTATTATTATCTTCTGCTAATTCTTATTAAACGTTCATAAACTTGTATAATCCGCAACGTGTTAGGCTTACCTAGTCGAGGGGACTGGGTGCCATCACGACATGTTCACAATTGGTGAACTAGGGTCGTGAGAGTAATTCCTTTGTTGTAACTGAATCTTGTATCTTCCTGGTTAGCCATCATTTTACTTGTGTATTATCTGTTCTTATAATAAACTTATTATATACAATATATGGTTCAAATGCCAATAAACATTTATATACTGTATATAATTCCTTTCTATTGATTTCCCATTTTATCTCCGGGTTTGTGAATGTTCCTGAATAATACCTACAATGATGTTCTATTTTTTTTTATCATACTTGTATTTTAATACTCCTCCATAGCTTTTTTCACTTGCGTCCGATTCTACTATATATGTAAATTTTTTATTTTCATCTGGGAAGTATAGTTTTGGTAGATTTTTACATATTTGTTTAACTTTTCTTACTTGTTTTTTATCTTCTTCACTAAAGTGATACTCTATATCCTTTTTTAGATTTTTCTGCAATGGTTTTAAAGTCTCTGCTAATTTTGGTATATATTCTCTTACTTGGTTTACTAATCCTAAAAATGATTGTAATTTCTTTTTTGTATCTAATTGTTCATTTGAATTTATTATTTTTTTGTACTATATGAGTTTGCATTTTTATTCCGCTTTTATCTATTTCTATTCCTAGAAACTCTATTTGATTTTTTATTATTTCTGCTTTTTTTCTACTTAGGCTTATTCCCGATATTTCTATAATATGTATAAATTTTTCTAATAATTTTATATGTTCATCTTGTGTTTTTGAATATAATAGTATTTCATCAATGTATATTATGTAATTTTCTAGTTGTTTGAAATAGTTATCCATAAAATGTTGATACCTGCCTGGTGCATTTTTATATCCAAAAGGTAACACGTTCCATTCATAAAATCCTTGGGGTACAGTAAATGCTGTTAGTTTTTTGGGTTCTTCTTCTAACTTTAAGTGGTAAAATCCCGATTTACAATCAAATTTACTAAAATAGTTATATCCTTGGATTTGTCTTATTTTTAGTATTTTGTTTGGTATTGGGTAATTATATGTTTTAGTTTTTGCATTTAGGTTTCTATAATCTATAACCATTCTACTTTTTCTTTTTTTTTGTTCACTATGTTTATTTACTATAAATGCTGGACTTGTATGTTTACTATTACTTTCTTGTATATAACCTTGTTCTAGTAATTCATCAATGTGTATTTTAAATTTATTTAAATCTTTGAAATTGTATTTTAAAGGTTTTTGTGTTATTATACTATTTTCATCAATTAGCTCTATTTTTACCTTTGTTTTATGTTTTTCCCAACCTTGTAAAGGGTTTTCACTATAGAATGGTTCTAGTTTTTCTTGAATTATTTTAACTGTATTTATTGAAAAAATAATTAATTCTATTTTATTAGTATCTTCTTTTTCATTTTCTAATTTTTGTGTTATTTTCTCACTTCCTTTTATCCAATCAGTTGCTTTTCTTTTCTTTTTTAGAACCCTCTTTGCTCCTATTTTTTATTTACATGGTGTTGTAAACCACCAATGTATTTTAGTTATTACGTGTGGGTATAGTTTATCTAAGAATGGTATTCCTAGTAAAATATCTCTTGTGGGTAATTCAAAATTGTATATTTCTTCTATAGTAAGTATTTTATCCCATATTTGTATTTTTATATTTTTTGATTTGTGGGTAATTATGCTTCCTTCGTTGTTAAATCCTGTTACTGGTAAGGGTGTTCTAAGTTTTTCCCATTTCTTTTCTGGTAGGCAATTATATCTACATAAATTTACTTCTGATCCTGTGTGTATCATAGGTGTGTAGTATTTATTGTAGTATCCTTCCACTATTATTTTTACTAGTATATATATTTTTATATTTATAATATAGTTCTTTTTATTGTTACTTTTTTATTTTCATAATGTATGATTAGTTGTTCATTATCTAAGTTGTATGGTTTAACATTTTCTAGCCATTTCATTCCTAATATAATATTTTTATCTCCTTGGTATATTTTAAATCTTATTGTCATAATTATTCCTCCTATAATTATTTCTTTTTCCGCTATTTCTTCACTAGTTATCATTCCTTTAGGTAATTCGGGGTATAATTTTTCACTAGTTAGTATCTCATCTTCTCTGATTAATTCTCTTATTATATAGTTTTCTTCTTGTCCTGTATTTATTAAATGAACCAAATAATAATAGTGATTTAGAAAATTATTCAGAAACAAGCGAAACATATACGGAACTCTTAGAAAATATAGCACAAGTCGAACAAAACGAAGAAGGTAGAAATGATCGTATAGAAATAAATGCGATAATAGATGAAAAATCTAGTACATCAGGAAAAAAAGATATACAATCAGAGCAAAAAAGTTATATAAATTATGAAAATAATTATAAGAAAACATATAGAAATGATAGAGAACCAAGATATACAAAGTGGATTCCAACACAAATACCAACAACAATACAACATAA
This sequence comes from Nicotiana noctiflora, assembly GCA_032618575.1. Lineage (NCBI taxonomy): Eukaryota > Viridiplantae > Streptophyta > Magnoliopsida > Solanales > Solanaceae > Nicotiana > Nicotiana noctiflora. The sequence continues at coordinate 94,589 of JASVEL010012252.1, read as the reverse complement.
TTTCTTAGACCTAGACTGTGTAAAAGATATAAATAAGACAATCCAGTTATGGGTAGGATACATGACAAAACAGATTATAGACAATAAAATAGGAATATCAGATGTACCAGAATACATAGAAAGAACGTTAATAGGAACAACTAAGTTATGGTTAAATTGGGGGTTGGGGTCGGGTATAGCTCCGATTGACTCTGATACCAAATTGGGGGTTTTTGTTTAAGTATGTTTGGATCTGGTATATATTTTCAATATAGTTCCTGGTAATGTGGTGTGATGACCCTGCCCGTCATCATGTGAGTTATCACCTCGTTATCCCCGTTAAATGCTTGTTAATGTTTCAATATGTATGTTTGGCGAGTTTGAGTCAATTCGGATTGAGTTTAGTTGGAAATGAGACAAAAAGTCTCTTAGAAGAAGGAATAGTTGGGACAAGTCAACTGGACGTTCACTTGTGCGTTAGAGATCTCGGAATTGAATTCTAATGATTCGGTCAGCTCCGGGAGGTCATTTATGAGCTAGGAAAGCGATCAGAAGTGAATTTGGAGGCCCGATGTAGTTTTAGGCTTGAATTGGCTAAGGTTGAATTTTGGCGAAATCCGAACGATAGGTGAGATTTTGACCCGAGAGTCGGAATGGAATTCCGATAGTTGCAGTATCTCCGTTATGTGATTTTGGATATGCCTGCAAATTTTCAAGTCATTCGGACATCGTTTGGTCGGGTTTTTGATCGAATGTGAATTTTTGAAATTAAAGTTAAACTTAAGCTTGAATTTGTTGAAAAAGGACGATTTTGATGTTAACGATAGAGTTTTGATGATTGGAACAAGTTTGAATGATGTTATAAGAGGTGTTAGTACTTTTGGTTGAGGTCCCGGAGGCTTCGGGGTAAATTCGGATGCCCAACGGGTCATTTTTGGAAGATTTTTGCCGTTTTGAGCATAAATGTAATGATCCAAAGGTCTATTTTTAGTTCTAGAGATCCAAATTTGATTTTGAGACTTTGAGAATTTAAATAATGAATTATAGGACTGATCCGGAAATTTTGGTTTAATTTCATCAAGTCGCGATTGGATTTTTGACGCGAAACATGAGTTAATTGTTTAACGAGCGAAATTGATGTTGCACTGATAAAATGAGATCAAAATTCAGTTTTGTTTGAGCCACTGGATCCGTATCAAAATTACGGAGCCATAGGAAAAAGAATCGTCAAATTCCGAGTTCGTATGATTGAATTATAGCATTTTTAGTGAAATAAAAAGCTGCTGCAATTTTTTGGGGCAAATCTGGTATTTTCGTTTCTGCGGTGAACAGTAAATCGCACCTGCGGTGAACAGTAACCGCAGATGCGAAAATCGCTGGGATTTTAATTGGGGCAGTCCGAGAGTTTCTTCATTTTTGGAGCTAGGGAGCTCGGATTGAAGCGATTTTCGAAGCGATTTTCACCATATGGATGGGGGTAAGTGTTCTATATCCAAAAGTGATTATATTCAATGATTCCATGGTTATATTTCATCAAGTATTAGTGAATCAAATGGAATAAATTGGAGAAAATTTGTAAACTTTTCGAAAACGAAAATTTAGGATTTGAAGGGTCATTTGTGGTCCGATTTGGGAGTTCTTGATATGTACGGACTCGTATCGAGATGAGGGTTCCGAATATGTAACTTTCGTAATTTTTCGAGAAGCGTACCGAAAGTCGGGTTTTGGCAACTTTGGGAATTTTGATGTAAATTGAGTTGTTTTGACTGGGTATCATTCCTTTGGTCTAATTTGATGTGTATTTACTATATTTGATCAGATTCTACGCGTGCGAAGCTTGATTCTCGTGGCAAGGGCATCGCGGAGTAGTCGTCGCACCGTATTGAGATGAGTAATAGATGCGGGTGATGACCAGCGGGTTCGAAACCCCGGTATACCACTTTGTGACACTGTATAGCGGCGAGACACGTACTCTCTTGTGAGTGCGGGGTCGATTGTGATTGGGGACTATGGCTTAGTCCGACTTGTTGGTACTGTGTTATGATATTAGGCTATTCTTGAGCCGTCGAACCTCCTTCTCGGATGGTTGCATACTATATTGTGATATTGGCTACTCTTAAGCCGTTGAACCCCTTCTTGGGCGGTTGAGTATACTTGTGGGCCGTGAGCCAGTTATTGGATCCCGCGAGGATCGTTATCATTGTCTTATGATATTGACATGTTAGTTACTACCAATCCGTAGCTATTTCTGTTATCATGCTATTTCCAATCTCTGGAATTTGATATTACTGTTTTCCAACTGAAAAATTATAAAAAGGGTTTTCAAAACTACTTTTGAGCCTGCGAGGCTGTATTTGCATATTAGCTGACTGGTAGTGGATCGGGCTGCGCGCCGCAGCGGTATACATGTTGGATCGGACTGCACGCCGCAGTGATATTGTGCTTGGGCTGTAGGAGCCCCTCCGGAGTCTGAACCCCCACAGTGAGCACAGGTACCCAAATTGGATCGGGCTACACGCCGTAGCGGTCATATCATGCATTGCATTGCATTTAGCTACATCCGATAGTTGTTATACTGTTTTGCTGGTACTTGTTGGTACAGGTACAATTGATATTGATTCTGTGACAGGGTATTTGATTACACCTTTACATAGTACTTTATTGCGGATTTCTTATCTGCGCTGTCTTACCCCTGTTTATTACCACTAAGTCTGGCAGTACTCATTTTACTCCCTGCACCTTGTGTGCAGATCCAGGTACCTCTCAGCAGTGATTCGGTAGCTGTTTGAGTCGACATCTGTGGGATATTCGAGGTAGCTGCAGAGTCCGCAGGACCCGATATTCCTTCTTACTGTCTTTTAATTCTATATTGATATTTCTTTCCGCACTCGGTATCTTGTAAACCCTTATACACTTATGTTCATTAGAGGCTCATGACTCTTGACCCTTCGGTCTATGGGAGTTGGTATGCGTTGGGACTTGGTTCCCCTGTTTTGATATATCCATCACTATTGTTTTACAGTTGTTATGCTTAAATGGGATAAGGCGAGCTCATAGCTCTATGATTGTTGTTGATTGGTCGGGCTGGCCTAGTAGCGTGTTGGGCGCCATCACGACCGGATTTGGGGTCGTGACAAGTTGGTATCAGAGCCTAGGTTTACTAGGCCTCATGAGTCTTGAGCCGGTTGGTAGAGTCTTGTGGATCGGTACGGGGACGCCTGTACTTATCCTCGGGGGGCTGCGAACCTTTAGGAAACACTTCACACTTCTTGGAATTCTTATTTTGCGTACTTGATTCAGCTTGAGATACACTTCTGAAATTCCCTCCACACGTCTGTGTACGCATCGAGCGCTCTGTAATATAAATTACCTTATGGCTTGTGATTTCCCCGAATGAGGGGCGAGATATAATCTCTGTGAGTTCATGTTGGGCCAGTCGGGAAATACAGAACTATCTTTTTATTCCTTTCAAGCATATGTGAGTAGATTATTTAGAACTATCTTTGTGGGTTTGAAACCCCGTATTTGCACTATACAGTGCTATGCTGAGATGGTACACGCGTCATATGACGAGCGTGGTGGTATTGTGACCGGGGATTTGGACTTGATCCTTCCCGATTGATAGATTATTGTGTATAATGACTGAGACTGGCTTATATCTATGTATTTGGGCTGGTAGCCATGTTTGGGGCCTTGTGCCGATCTGTAGAGTATTAGGGAGGCTTACTAATGGATGAGCTGTTAATTGTCCGACTCTTATCTAATCTGTTGTGTAGCCCCGAGCTATGGGCGTGGTGAATATTTACCATATCTCTTAATTGGAAGGTAAAGTGCCTTACGTGTAGTGGAACGAGTTCAAACTCAGGAAGACTAAAGTGATTATGCTATGTGTATCCTGGTGGAAGGTATTGTGCTGAAATGCCAAATTGAGGCGAGGTAGGTGGGTTAATTCTCATATGTAATTGAAAGGTAGTTGATAGGTGTTACGATTCGAGCAGGTACAACGCATGTTCATGTACCAATTATGATAATATGATTTGTGTAGTATTGAGACTAATGTTGTTGATATGCATTGTGATGTCTTGTCGAGTTGTGAATGTATTGCTAGGATGGTTTTGGTGATTTTCTGGCAGGTGGATAGGCCAATTTACAAAGGAAACTGTGCCGAAATATTTGGAAAATTTGGGACTTAGAAAAGACTTTTGTCACCTAAAGAGTGGGTGTAACTGTTGTGTGTGAATGAATGCAAGAATTGCAAAAGAATTAATATTTCTGATGATTCGAACCTCCGCCGAAGCTTGTAAATGACTTGAGTTTAATCTAACTAGAACTTTGTGGCATCATTTGAGTAAGAATGCTATGAGTGGCTAAAAGTGCTTTGATATATGGCTCCGAGCTAAGTTGGGGAGGTTGTTATTGATTAACTAATTGCACTGTTGTGTGCTGTGTTGGCTTTGTCTCTAGGTATGTTGGGAAATTTTGATAAAGGTTATGGTGCTTCGTAGATGTGAAGAAATACTAGGATGTTGTGAACTTATGTTGGTAAAGAATGTTCGGTGTATAGAAAAGGAAGATAGCTAATTGTATCTGTATGTAATCATGTTCTACGGTGTCAGAGTTCTAACATGGCACGAGCGGTTCTGTTCAATAAGACTGTTGAATTACAGCTGAATGAGGGTGAATAATGCCCGAGAATCGTTTTTCAGTGTTCAAGATTTTACTTGTAACAATCAGGTGTCTTAAGATTGTGCATGTGGCTAAAGACATTATTTTCGTTAGAAGGGATCAAGACTTGTTCTATGTTATGTGAATGATGGGATTCTATGTATCCGTATTGGAAGGTAATGATACTAATTCAAAAATCGCATGAAGTTTTCCAAAATAATGTATTGTAGAATGTGGTACTTCTGGGAAATATTGAGAGAGTATTAAGTGGCCTTTGTGTCTTAGACCGTGTGGCCTTATGTACGAGTCTTGTGTGGTAACATGAGTTGATGTATTATGGTGCTACAGTAATGGCTAATATTAAATTAAGGATGAATCAGAAAGGAAACTTGGTAAATGGATCAACTTTTTAATAAACCGAAACGGTATGTGAAGGAATACGATTAATTCCTGGTATATGTTTGGAGTAATGAGTCTCACAGATATTGTACAATAAAGCTTTTGAGTGCTGACAGTTGTGTAACTCGATATGGGAATAAGGACTCAGTCCTGGCAGTTTAATTTATGCAATGTAATTGGGAGAAAGAGTTGGTGAAGTGTTTTACCGTAGTTTGAAAATGAGTGTATTTCCTGTTGGTATGCAAAGCTTGGAAGGTGTAATGAGTTTTCTCTATATGGGATCATGAAAGTCCTTGACTAGTTGAGTGTGTCGATGTTTGCAGCGTAGGAAAGGGATAAGAATTTCCATGTTATCTTAGTGTGGTATGGTATATGAGATGTGTTATGGAAAGTTGATAATGACATATTCAAGGTTTTGAGATCATCTCATAATATATGGGAAGTCATTAAAAAAAATATTATTGATCAGCGCGGGCAGCTGCATGTGATTTAAGAATAAATCTTTCTGGTGATTAAAGAAAATGGTACTGCTATTCTAGTAATTTGGCAGGGTATATGGTCCAAAAGGACAAGGTAATGTAAACTGATAATATCCAGTGGTACGGTGGTATTCTCTTGTTGGATCGACTATAATAATTGAGTCGTTGATGGCATAGTGAAATTTCCGAATGGCTTTCGTGGTATGAATGGACGCTTGATGTGCGTTATGTATATGTACAGTGGAGTACGGGATCAGGCATTGTGATTCATGTGTTATATATGTGTTGGAGACTTGAAGCTCTCGTTAGTCCGCCTATGCAGCGGTTGTATATCATGTGTATCGACACCGTTTTGTGATTATTGGAGATTGGAGGCTCTAGTGGCTTTCTCTCTCAACTTGATATGACGAATTTGAATTATGATACTTGATTGCTCACTGGTCATCATTGGGACACGTTGTCTAGACTAATGTGATATGGACTATGATGGTACGGCACAAATTGCGTAGCAGAGTGCATCAAAGTATGCTCTAGCGGGGTAGTTGCACCTCAGGACCAGCGGATGGCTGGTGGGTATTGCTTTGTCAGTTGGGCCTTCGTGGCGGATATCAGTGCAGAGGTTTCTACCATTGATTTAGTTCTGGTATTGAGGAACTTTGTCCGATGCATTTCTAGTGGCCGAACTTGAGGCTATATATATGTTTACCATAATGAGCAACTTGACTCGACGCACATTTCTTTGGCAACGGTTCTATATGGATCGGGTGGCGCGCCGCCACAGGTATGGTTATTTGGATCGGGTGGCACGCCGCCATGGGTATGGTATCTGGATCGGGTTGCACGCCGCAACAGAGTGATGTGGAAAATATAGCTTCCTATATGTTACTTTGTATACAATACTTCCTAGCTTCCGAGGAATAGTCCGTATTGGGTATCGCTCAGGGAATAGCACATCAGTTGTGTCCTTTTAGGATTTGATAGCGTATATCAATTGTATCACCGCAAATATGATTGATTGCTTGAGTTCAGACCTAGATATGTGCGTGGTTGACCGTTTTGAGCATGGTGACTTGAGGTGCTCCATGAGTAATAGTGTTTGCATAGAATCACAAGTCATGGCAAGGCCACGTGATGTTATGACATTTCGAGAAGGATTCAGGTACCCTAATTCTATGATGTGAGACGAGGTCTCAGTTATGTGTTGTGATGGTATTGAGGAATTTGAATTATAGCTCTTTCGTGTGAGTCGGTTGTCATGATTCGAGTGTGTTCAGATTGTTCTTATTGGAGCCTGTGTTGTGCTCGTTGTGGCATAGGCCGATGCTGAGGTGTCATGTCACCAGTATGGTATGTTATGATCGAAATGATCGTTGGAGTCATTAATGAGTACGAGCATATTTGATCTTAGCTTGTTAGAAAGGTAATATCGAGGTTTGGCTCCGAAACCTATTGTGGTATCCGTTTTAAAAGGGAAATGGATTCACGAATGGTTGACCCGAGAGATAGGTTCGGTATATCGCGTGCTTCAGTTGCCGTGGGCAGGGTATGAAGGTGTTGGAATAAGACTCTGTCTAATGAGAAAGGTTCTTTCTGCTAGTATTTGGTTATTGTGGCCAGTTGTCGTAATCAGAGGTTATCGTATCGAGTGATTGGGTTGTTTGATACATCATGTGATCTCACCCGGAGTGGCAAGTTGGCTAGTACAGATGGATCGTATGTATTTTGAGTATATGCATGAGATTCAGATTTGGTATGTGCTTTCGGAAAGTGCAATGTGGTCTATGATGCGGATGGGCTATGAGATTTCCATCTATAGTGTGTACCGGACTTGTATGAGATAGGGTGACGTGGGATCGCCCCGAATATATGCTTGGTAGGGTCATTCAGCTATTGGGCTACTTCCAGTAAACCTCTTGGTCCGCTCGAGGACGAGCGTTTGCTTAAGTTAGGGAGAATGTGATGACCCGGCCCGTCATCATGTGAGTTATCACCTCGTTATCCCCGTTAAATGCTTGTTAATGTTTCAATATGTATGTTTGGCGAGTTTGAGTCAATTCGGATTGAGTTTAGTTGGAAATGAGACAAAAAGTCTCTTAGAAGAAGGAATAGTTGGGACAAGTCAACTGGACGTTGACTTGTGAGTTAGAGAGCTCGGAATTGAATTCTAATGATTCAGTCAGCTCCGGGAGGTCATTTATGAGCTAGGAAAGCGATCGAAAGTGAATTTGGAGGCCCGTGTAGTTTTAGGCTTGAATTGGCTAAGGTTGAATTTTGGCGAAATCCGAACGGTAGGTGAGATTTTGACCCAAGAGTCTGAATGGAATTCCAACAGTTGCAGTAGCTCCGTTAGGTGATTTTGGATATGCCTGCAAATTTTCAAGTCATTCGGACATCGTTTGGTCGGGTTTTTGATCGAATGTGAATTTTTGAAATTAAAGTTAAACTTAAGCTTGAATTTGTTGAAAAAGGACGATTTTGATGTTAACGATAGAGTTTTGATGATTGGAACAAGTTTGAATGATGTTATAAGAGGTGTTAGTACTTTTGGTTGAGGTCCCGAAGGCTTCGGGGTAAATTCGGATGCCCAACGGGTCATTTTTGGAAGATTTTTGCCGTTTTGAGCATAAATGTAATGATCCAAAGGTCTATTTTTAGTTCTAGAGATCCAAATTTGATTTTGAGACTTTGAGAATTTAAATAATGAATTATAGGACTGATCCGGAAATTTTGGTTTAATTTCATCAAGTCGCGATTGGATTTTTGACGCGAAACATGAGTTAATTGTTTAAGGAGCGAAATTGATGTTGCACTAAGCAAATGAGATCCAAATTCAGTTTTATTTGAACCACTGGATCCGTATCAAAATTACGGAGCCATAGGAAAAAGAATCGTCAAATTCCGAGTTCGTATGATTGAATTATAGCATTTTTAGTGAAATAAAAAGCTGCTGCAATTTTCTAGGGCAAATCTAGTATTTTCGCTTCTACGATGAACAGTACCCGCAGAAGCGGGTGAACAGTGATTTTTCGCTTCTGCGATGAACAGTGCCGCAGAAGCGGTGAACAGTAAATCGCACCTGCGGTGAACAGTAACCGCAGATGCAAAAATCTCTGGGCTTTTAATTGGGGCAGTCCGAGAGTTTCTTCATTTTTGGAGATAGGGAGCTCGGATTCAAGCGATTTTCGAAGCGATTTTCACCATATGGATGGGGGTAAGTGTTCTATATCCAAAAGTGATTATATTCAATGATTCCATGGTTATTTTTCATTAAGTGTTAGTGAATCAAATGGAATAAATTGGAGAAAATTTGTAAACTTTTCGAAAACGAAAATTTAGGATTTGAAGGGACATTTGTGGTCCGATTTGGGAGTTCTTGATATGTACGGACTCGTATCGAGATGAGGGTTCCGAATATGTGACTTTCGTAATTTTTCGAGAAGCGTACCGAAAGTCGGGTTTTGGCAACTTTGGGAATTTTGATGTAAATTGAGTTGTTTTGACTGGGTATCATTCCTGTGGTCTAATTTGATGTGTATTTACTATATTTGATCAGATTCTATGCGTGCGAAGCTTGATTCTCGTGGCAATGGCATCACGGAGTAGTCGTCGCACCGTATTGAGGTGAGTAATAGATGTGGGTGATGACCAGCGGGTTCGAAACCCCGGTATACCACTTTGTGACGTTGTATAGCGGCGAGACACGTACTCTCTTGTGAGTGCGAGGTCGATTGTGATTGGGGACTATGGCTTAGTCCGACTTGTTGATACTGTGTTATGATATTAGGCTATTCTTGAGCCGTCGAACCTCCTTCTCGGATGGTTGCATACTATATTGTGATATTGGCCTCTCTTAAGCCGTTGAACCCCCTTCTTGGGCGGTTGAGTATACTTGTAGGCCGTGAGCCAGTTATTGGGTCCCGCGAGGATCGTTATCATTGTCTTATGATATTGACATGTTAGTTACTACCATTCCGTAGCTATTTTTGTTATCATGCTATTTCCAACCTCTGGAACTTGATATTACTGTTTTCCAATCGAAAAATGATAAAAGAGTTTTCAAAAACTACTTTTGAGCCTCGCGAGGCTGTATCTGCATATTAGCCGACTAGTAGTGGATCTGGCCGCACGCCGCAGACGAGATATATGTTGGATCGGACCGCACGCCGCAGAATATCTCTATGAGATGTGCTTGGCCGGTAGGAGCCCCTCCGAGTCCGAACCCCCACAGCGAGCACGGGTACCCAAAATTGGAGTTGGGCTACACGCCGTAGCGGTCATATTATGCATTGCATTGCATTTAGCTACATCCGCTAGCCGTTATGCTATTTATTGGTATTTGTTGGTACAGTGTACAATGAAGATTAAAATTCTATGACAGGGTAGCCGATTATAACTTTACATAGTGCTTTATCATGGATTTCTTATCTCGCGCTGTCTTACCCTTGTTTATTACCACCGAGTCCGGCAGACTTATTTTACTCCCCGCACCTTGTGTGCAGATCCGGTACCTCTCAAGCATTGATCCGGTAGTTGTTCGAGGCAACATCTGGTGGGATATTCGAGGTAGCCGCGAGTCCGCAGGACCCGATATTCCTTCTTATCGTCTTTTGATTCTCCGTATTGATATTTCTTTCCGCACTTGGTATCTTGTAAACCCTTATACACTTATGTTCATTAGAGGCTCATGACTCTCGACCCTTCGGTCTATGGGAGTTGGTATGCGTTGGGACTTGGTTCCCCTCTTTCGATATATCCATCACTGTTGTCTTATAACTTGTTATGCTTAAATGGGATAAGGTGAGCTCATAGCTCTATGATTGTTGTTGATTGGTCGGGCTGGCCTAGCAGCGTGCTGGGCGCCATCACGACCGGATTTGGGGTCGTGACATGTGGTTATATGATTTTTTATCTTGGTTTAAGCTATTTGCATAGCTTGTGGTTTGTGGAGTTGTAGGTATTTGTTGTGGTAATTTTGGCATAAATGGCTTTGTAAATACACTGTTTAGATTAGTGTTTACATATGGCTTTTTGCTAGCTGACCTGCTTGTACCTGCAGCTGTATATAGACAAACATTAGTTTGGGTTTTTAGGTGTTTCACATCGCCACCTTTTATCTACGCATATTTTAAGTCATGCTGCTGACTTAGTTCCGCATTTTTATAGTCATGCTGCTGACTTATGTTCTTTTTCATAATTTGCAGCTCAGTATTCATGCCTCCTACTTGCGTAGTTAGCTCTGAAATGGCTTTCATTAGATTTTGCAATGTATCTGGTTCAGTTTGTGTAGATTTGTCTTGATATGTAATCTGCAATGACATTTTTGTTAGTACTGATTACTTCAATTGTAAATGTAAAATTCAGTATATTCAGCACTAGTCTCCGTATTTCCTTTGTTGTAACTGAATCGTGTGTCTTCCTGGTTAGCCACCATTTTACTTGTGTATTATCTGTTCTTATAATAAACTTATTATATACAATATATGGTTCAAATGCCAATAAACATTTATATACTGTATATAATTCCTTTCTATTGATTTCCCATTTTATCTCCGGGTTTGTGAATGTTCCTGAATAATACCTACAATGATGTTCTATTTTTTTTTATCATACTTGTATTTTAGTACTCCTCCATAGCTTTTTTCACTTGCGTCTGATTCTACTATATATGTAAATTTTTTATTTTCATCTGGGAAGTATAGTTTTGGTAGATTTTTACATATTTGTTTAACTTTTCTTACTTGTTTTTTATCTTCTTCACTAAAGTGGTACTCTATATCCTTTTTTATATTTTTCTGCAATGATTTTAAAGTGTCTGGTAATTTTGGTATATATTCTCTTACTTGGTTTACTAATCCTAAAAATGATTGTAATTTCTTTTTTGTATCTAATTGTTCATTTGAATTTATTATTTTTTGTACTATATGAGTTTGCATTTTTATTCCGCTTTTATCTATTTCTATTCCTAAAAACTCTATTTGATTTTTCATTATTTCTGCCTTTTTTCTACTTAGGCTTATTCCCGATATTTCTATAATATGTATAAATTTTTCTAATAATTTTATATGTTCATCTTGTGTTTTTGAATATAATAGTATATCATCAATGTATATTATGCAATTTTCTAGTTGTTTGAAATAGTTATCCATAAAATGTTGATACCTGCCTGGTGCATTTTTATATCCGAAAGGTAACACGCTCCATTCATAAAATCCTTGGGGTACAGTAAATGCTGTTAATTTTTTGGATTCTTCTTCTAACTTTAAGTGGTAAAATCCCGATTTACAATCAAATTTACTAAAATAGTTATATCCTTGGATTTGTCTTATTTTTAGTATTTTGTTTGGTATTGGGTAATTATATGTCACGACCCTAGTTCACCAATCGTGAACATGTCGTGATGGCACCCAGTCCCCACGACTAGGTAAGCCTAACACATTACGGAATATACAAGTTTATGAACATTAAATAAGAAATAGCGGAAAATAATATAAAAAGGAGATGTAATCCGTGCCGTTTGGCACATACACCCGTCAAACACACTGTATAAAACACCACCAAGACTCGGAATCCCACGGGTAACACATACTAAAAGAGAACATACAACTATAGCTCTATGTATAAAGAGTATCTAACAACGAAGTGAAGGAAAATTATCTACTAGTACTATCCGAATAGAAAGAAGGCCTCCGGATCCGCGGACGTAGCAGATCATACCTCGAGGTCTCCCAAAAAGCTGCGGAATCACCTAGTATGAGCCTGTCCTGATGTACCTGGATCTGCACAACAAAAGTGTGCAGGAGAGTAGCATGAGTACACCACGGCGGTACTCAATAAGTGCCAAGCCTAACCTCGATGGAGTAGTGACGAGGAAGGTCAGGGCCCTACTGAGAGAAAACAGTTACAAAATGGTAATAACAATAATAAGCAATTTAAATGATAATAATCCTGAAATAACAACAATAAAATGAATTACTGTAACCGTCTACAATTAAACTAACAACAAGTAACAATCTCAATTAACAAGTCCAGGACCTGTGGGAATTGAACCCACAGTCACATTAACAATACCCCTGGGTCTCCGGGAATCGAACCCGCAGCCCAGGTCTCAATAATATCTCAGGATCTCCGGGAATCGAACCCGCAGTCCACATCTTAATACTATATCAATAGCTCAGGATCTCCGGGAATCGAACCAGCAGTCCATATCTCAATAACATCGGGATCTCCGGGAATCGAACCCGCAGTCCACAAACAATATCACTCAAGGTCTCCGGGAATCGAACCCACAGCCCTGAGATCTCCGGGAATTGAACCCGCAGTCCACCAACACATCAAATAATGATAACACACAGAAAGAACATAATAGGTTAACTACAACCTCTCTGAATCTAGTGCAAACAATTTATCAAGAAGTCCAAGTAAGTCGACTAGGCAATTAGACATGTTGAATACTAGCTAATCATGCTTTTCTATCTAATACCGGTAAAGTAACGATTTAATCGGCTAAGAGCAGGAATATCACAAATCGGACAATTCAAGTAAAGTATGTGCTCAACAACCAGCGCATGTACATGCCCGTCACCTCGCGTACAAGGCATTTAAACTATCACATAATATCCTAGGGGTACAAATTCCCCCACACGAGGTTGGACAAGCCACTTACCTTAATTCTGGTACAAAACCGCTAAGAAACAACTCTCTTGCCACGAACGTCGGCCTCCACAGGTGTAGTATCTCATAAGAATCAATGGAATCACATCAAAATAGGCCAATTGGGCATTACCCAATCAAAACAATCAAATTACACCAAAACCACAAAGTTGTCAAAACCCGACTTTCGGTACGCTTCTCGAAAAATTACGAAAGTTACATTTTCAGATTCCTTATCTCAGCACGAGTCTAACCATACCAAGAACACCCAAATCGGACCACAAATGGCCCATCAAATCCTTGATTCTATCCAAGAGGGTTTTCTACCCTTTTTAACAAAAATTCACAAATTCAAGACTAAAACTTGCAATAGATTCGAGTTATACAACCAAAATTGAGTTAAGAGTACTTACCCTTTTGATTTCTCCAAAAATCTCACGAAAAATCGCCTTACCCGAGCTCCAAATCGTCAAAAATGGCAAATGGGACGAAGTTTGGACTTTATTCTGCTGCCCAGGTATTTGTTCTTCGCGTTCGTGGTCCTTCTCTCGCGTTCGCGAAGAACAAACTCCCAAAAATACATTTTCCAATTTTGCTCGGACAGTCTCTATTGCAATGGTCATAACTTTTTATACACAACTCTAAATGACTATTATAATATATTTCTGAAAACTAGATGCAAAGATCTACAACTTTCGGTATTGAATTACCTCAAAATTCCTTCCAGATAAAAAGATATGAGCTTCCGAAGTAGGACCTGTGTGACAGAAAAATCCTTCTTCGCGAACGCGAGGGACTGTTCGCGAACGCGAAGAACAAAGTCCCTGATGGAAAATCCTTCTTCGCGAACGCGATACCTTCACCGCGAACGTGAAGAACAAAGTCTTAGAGGCCAAATTCTTCTTCGTGAACGCGATAGGACCCTCGCGAACGCGAAGAACAATACCAGATACCAGAACAACAGTTCAAAAACTTCCAAAAATGACCCGTTGGGCATCCGAAATCATCCCGACCTCAACGAAAAATACCAACCTACTCCAAAATATCATACGAACTTGTTCCCATCATAACAACACGCCCATAAACATGAAAATCACTAAATCAAAGCGAATTCAAGCCTAAGTTTCATCCAAAACTTCCGAAACCTACATGCTATCAAAAATCCGACCAAACGATGTCCGAATGGCCTGAAAATTTACAGAAATATCCGAAATCACATAACGAAGCTACATAAATTGTCGGAATTCCATTCTGACCCTCGGATCAAAATCTCACCTATCGTTCGGATTCGCCAAAATTTCAAACTTCGGCATTTCAAGCCTAATTGAGCTACGGACCTCCAAAATACATTCCGAACGTGCTCCCAACCCCGAAATCACCTAACGGAGCTAATGGAACCATCGGATTTCCATTCCGAGGTCGTCTTACCACTGTTCCGGCTATGGACCATTTTCTAACTTTAAAGCTCTCATTTAGGGACCAAGTGTCCCAAAATGCTCCAAATTTCAGAACCGACTCTCCCGGCAAACCACAATAGCAGAAATGAACTTAGGGGAACAGTTAAATTGGGGATTGAGGCGAAATTTTCTAAGACGACCGGCTGGGTCGTTACATTATATGTTTTAGTTTTTGCATTTAGGTTTCTATAATCTATAACCATTCTACTTTTTCCTCTTTTTTGTTCACTATGTTTATTTACTATAAATGCTGGACTTGTATGTTTACTATTACTTTCTTGTATATAACCTTGTTCTAGTAATTCGTCAATGTGTATTTTAAATTCATTTAAATCTTTGAAATTATATTTTAAAGGTTTTTGTGTTATTATACTATTTTCATCAATTAGCTCTATTTTTACCTTTGTTTCATGTTTTTCCCAACCTTGTAAAGGGTTTTCACTATACAATGGTTCTAGTTTTGCTTGAATTATTTTAACTGTATTTATTGAAAAAATAATTAATTCTATTTTATTAGTATCTTCTTTTTCATTTTCTAATTTTTGTGTTATTTTCTCACTTCCTTTTATCCAATCAGTTGCTTTTCTTTTCTTTTTTAGAACCCTTTTTGCTCCTATTTTTTGTTTACATGGTGTTGTAAACCACCAATGTGTTTTAGTTATTACGTGTGGGTATATTTTATGTAAGAATGGTATTCCTAGTAAAATATCTCTTGTGGGTAATTCAAAATTGTATATTTCTTCTATAGTAAGTATTTTATCCCATATTTATATTTTTATATTT
Organism: Nicotiana noctiflora; assembly: GCA_032618575.1. Lineage (NCBI taxonomy): Eukaryota > Viridiplantae > Streptophyta > Magnoliopsida > Solanales > Solanaceae > Nicotiana > Nicotiana noctiflora. The sequence continues at coordinate 79,177 of JASVEL010012252.1, read as the reverse complement.
TTTGATTTGTGGGTAATTATGCTTCCTTCGTTGTTAAATCCTGTTACTGGTAAGGTGTTCTAAGTTTTTCCCATTTCTCTTCTGGTAGGCAATTATATCTACATAAATTTACTTCTGATCCCGTGTCTATCATAGGTGTGTAGTATCTATTGTAGTATCCTTCCACTATTATTTTTACTAGTATATGTATTTTCATATTTATAATATAGTTCTTTTTATTGTTACTTTCTTATTTTCATAATGTATGATTAGTTGTTCATTATCTAAGTTGTATGGTTTAACTTTTTCTAGCCATTTTATTCTTAATATAATATTTTTATCTCCTTGGTATATTCTAAATCTTATTGTCATAATTATTCCTCCTATAATTATTTCTTTTTCCGCTATTACTTCACTAGTTATCATTCCTTTAGATAATTCGGGGTATAATTTTTCACTAGTTAGTATCTCATCTTCTGTGATTAATTCTCTTGTTATATAGTTTTCTTCTTGTCCTGTATTTATTAGTATTAAGTATTTTCTTCCGTTCATTACTCCTGTTATGTAATAATGATGATGTTTTATTTCTCCTGGTAATTGCTCTATAAGTTTAGGTATTTTATATCCTACCTTATCTGATGTGCTTGTTTTATTTGATGATGTTTGTCCTACTTCAAAACTCAATCTTTTTTATGTACTTAATCTTTCTTTTACTATGTCTAATCTTCTTCTATGTCGAATTCATTATAGCTATATTCATTGTTATCTATAACTGTAACTATTCTTTCAAAAGGATTTTCTATCTTTATTTTGTTTATTTTATTTCTTGCCATTACCTTATGTTTAGTTGTTAATATATATAAGATTTTACATCTTGCTGTAAATATCTTATTACCTGGGATTAATTCTATTCCTGACATTTTTCAGTATAATACAAGTGATTTATCTATATTTTTATCATTTATTGCTACTGAATAGTTAGCACTAATTTTGAATTTAAATTTTTGGTATATCAAATTTCCTCGTACTGCACTTATTATGCTCTTTTCTATAGGTTGTATAATTCTATCATCTGCTAGGTAAATTTCTATTGGTGTATCTATCCCTTCTCTAAAATATGCCTTAATCAATATCTCTGTTCCTCCTAGATGTACATATTTAATTGGATTTTTTGCCCTTATATCATGTATTTCTTTATTTATTATACGTTTATTTATTATTGGTATTTTAGCTTTTCCTTTAGTATATTTACAATCTATTATATGTTCTCTTTGGCTAATTATATAGTATTTTTCTTTACTTCTTTTGAACCAATTTTTTATTTTTGGTATATCTAATATTTTTTCTACACTTAAATCTAATTCCTTTCCTTTTATTTGCTCAAATATATTTTCATCAAATATTACTTTTTGTTCCGTAGATTCTTCATCTTGGTATTCTTCTTGGGTTATTATATTTATTTCTTTTTCAGTCATCTGTTAATTCATTGTCTTCATTATCCGATTCTATTATTAATTCATTTTCTAATTCATTTTCTGATAATTCATATATACTATCATTACTTTCTAATTCATAGTCTATGTATTCCATTTGTACTTATTCTTCGTCGTTTATTATTATTTCTGATACTTGCTTAGCTCTTTAAATTTTAGGTATTTTGCAATCTTTTGCTAAATGTCCTAGTTTTCCGCAATTATAACATTTGCATTCTGATAATTTTTTCTTAGGTCGATACTGCCTTTTGTTATTAAATTTCTTTACATAATATCTTCGTCTAGGTTTTTTATACTTAAACTTTGACATATACTTTTTGTATTTCTTAATATTATTATGATTTTTATTATAGTATCTTTTATTACATCCAAACTGAGGTGCTATTTCATCTTTACAACATGCTAAATTTTTTATTAACGTTTTTTCCATTTTAATTTCTTCTTTATGTTTTTCACATAGTTCTGCGAACCAGTTTTGTAAGTATTAATTCTTGCCCCTAAAGTATCTTGTAATGCCGCATTATTCCAATCTTTTAATATTTTTGAACTAAATGGTTTTGGTAATTTTGAAAAATATAATTTTCTTATTTCTTTACTTTCCTCTATACTATATATTCCTTTATAGTAAAATTCTTTAAATGCACATGTATATTCGTCTATGTAACACATATTACATATTGCTAAATTTGACATTAGATTTCTATTTAATATTTTTTCTCTATACTGTTCTACTTCTTCTGTTTCTGCACTACTAAATTCATTTATTATAGTTATTTCATATTTATGCAAAATTTCTATAGCTGTTTGTGACGACCCAAAGGGTCATCATTTATTTTATTAATCATTTCGAGCTTCTGAGGCCTTGAAAACCTCATTCCATGTTGCCTCGATTTACATGCTCGATCCGAGCATGTAGCCGGAAAGATTTGTGATAGAAAATATGAATTCTATGAGAAATTTGGATAAAAATGATATTAATATTGATATGGTTGACTTCGGTCAACATTTTTGGTAAACGGATCCGGACTCGAGATTGGATGGTCCCGAGAGGTCCGTAGGAAAATATGGGACTTGGACATGCGTCCGGAGTCGAATTCTGAGGCCTAGAGCCCAAGTTATGAATTTTTCTATGAAATTGTTTTTGATGTAATTGTTAAAGGAAATGAATTAATTGACCTTGGTATCGGGCTCGTATTTTGGTTCCGACGCCCGGAACAAGTCTTAAATATTATATATGTGATTTCTGTAAAGTTTGGTGACATTCGGATGTCGTTTGAGATGTTTTGGACCTCGAGTTCCAAGTTTGAAAGTTTTGAAAACCAAAAGTATGAAAATCATGAATTTGAGGCTTGATTTGATGAAAACGATGTGATATTGGCGATGTGATCGCACGAACAAGTTCATAATGTGTTTTTGATGTTGTGTACATGTTTGGTTTGGAGCCCGGGAGCTCGGGTAAAGATTTGATAGGCCGTTGGATGAAATTCTGAATTTTTGCACCGCTGGTTTTTCACCCAGCTGTTGTCTTCGCAATTGCGAAGCATTTCTCGCAATTGCGAAGGTGGCAGATCAAGGCAGGGTTCGCAAATGCGAACCCTTGGTCGCAAATGCGAAGGGTGCCCAGGACCGTTTGGGTTCGCAAATGCGAACCAAACCTCGCAATTGCGAGGCCTCCAGTTGAAAGGCATGCTTCGCAAATGCGAAGCATTCTTCGCAAATGCGAAGGTCCCTGAGCCCAGACTTGTTCGCAAATGCGAACAAATGTTCGCAAATGCGAAAGTCCCTGGAGGCAGCCTGGTTCGCAAATGCGAACATATGTTCGCAAATGCGAAGCCCCCAGATTTGCCTTGGCTTCGCAAATGCGAACAAAAGTTCGCAAATGCGAACTTCCCAACCTTAGCTTATTTTTCAAACTCCATAAATTGGTCGGGGTTCGCAATTGCGAACCCATGTTCGCAAATGCGAACACAGAGACCTGTAAAACACGATTTTCAGCTCATTTCTTCACTTTTTACAAAACAAAAATACCCATTTGCGATTCTTCACGGATTCCTTCTTCATCAAAACAATTGTAAGTCACTTTTTACTTAATTCTTTCAATTCCTAACATCATTAAACATGTTTTCAATAGAAATCAAAGGTTTTCATGGTAGAATTTCTTGTTTTTGTTAAAATATAGGGTTTTTCGTAAATTGGGAAATTGGACCTCGAATTGAGGTCCGATTTTGAAACAAATCATATACATGAACTCGTGGGGGATGGGTAACCGAATTTTGGTCCTAACCCCGAGTTCCGACCATGTGGGCCCGGGGTCGAAAATTACTATTCCGGGCAGAATGTTGTAAAAGTTGTAATTGGTCTTAGGAATTAGTTTGTTGAGTAGTATTGATGATATTAAATCAATTGTGTATAGATACGATTGGATTGGAGTCAAATTCGAAAGGAAAAGGCATTGCTACGGAATTGAATCGTTCGTAAACTTTCGAGGTAAGTGTTTGCTCTATCCTAGCTTGAAGGAATAGGAATTTAGTTATGAATAAATTGTTGATTAAGAGTTATTGGTGTTATACCGGTAATGGAGATAAATTGTTGAAATAATTATCAATTATTGGTTTAAAAACGGTAATTATAAATATTGTTGATGTAGAGATTATTGGCTAAATGCCGGTAATATATATATATTTATGAATTGGGATCGTGTGGCGCGCTGACCACTTATATATTTATGAATTGGGATCGTGTGGCGCGCCGACAACTTATATATTTATGAATTGGGATCGTGTGGTGCGCCGACCACTTATATATTTATGAATTGGGATCGTGTGGCGCGCCGACCACTTATATATTTATGAATTGGGATCGTGTGGCGCGCCGACCACTTATATAATAAGAAATGGGATCGTGTGGCACACCGACCACAAAGTGATTTAAATCTTGGCATTGGCCATAGTTGTCGGTAGCCTATTGATATATTTGGGAGCGGGTGGTACGCCTACCATAAGATGTAATTACTGTTATAGTTGGGAGCGGGTGGTACGCCTACCACGAGATATGAAATGAGAGAGGAATTGAGACATGAAAGTAAGATTTATTCTGTTGATTAGATTATTCTGGATATGACGAGTTATTGACTGTTATTTCAGAGTATAATCTTTCCTTATAAATGTATTGTATATATATATATATATATATATATATATATATTTAGGTGGGTGACTGGCCTTAGCCTTCTTACTAGTTCGCTGGGATAGGCCAGGCACTTACCAGCACATAGGGTCGGTTGTGCTGATACTACACTCTACGCTCTTTTTGCGCAGATACAGGTTATGGACAGCAGCAGTGGCAGTAGCGACTTGTGGATTTTCCGACTACTGAGACTACGAGGTAGCCTTGCAGGCGTCCGCAGGACCCGTTGTCTCTTCTATCTATGATTTTCATTCTGTTATCTCATGTAATCGAGATAAACAACTTGTATTTTCTTTCAGACAATTATGTGTATTATTCTTAGAAGTTCGTGAGTATTGTGACACCAGTCTTGGGTAGTGTATCATGTTTGGGTTTTCTTTATCATATTTGACTAAGTCTTCCGCTAATTTTGATTATTCCGCTGTAATTTATATGTTTTTAATAATAAGTCTTAATAAGAATTTGGTAATTAATGGAGGTGTAATTAATATTTGGCTTGCCTAGCTTCCATTTAGTAGGCGCCATCATGGCCCCGATGGTGGGAAATCCGGGTCGTGACAAGCTGGTATCAAAGCACTAGGTTGCACAGGTCTCACAACTCACGAACAACCTTAGTAGAGTCCGAAGGATCGGTACGGAGACGTCTGTATTTATCCTCCAGAGGCTACGGAGTTAGGAAAATATTCCGTTTATTCTTTCCAGTCGTGCGACTTGATCTTTTGAATGTTAATTGAACTTCTACTCTATTCTTCCGCAGATGGTAAGGACACGTGCATCCTCATCTACTGACCAGCAGCCCGAGGTCCCAGCAGCAGCGGCTCCCGCTAGGGGTAGTGGCCGAGGTCGAGGTCGTCCTAGAGGACAAGGTAGGGGCAGAGCTCAGCCCCGAGCAGCAGCACGAGTGGCAGAACCTCATGTTCATATCGAGGAGGAAGTTCCAGCCCCAGCAGCTCCAGTAGGCCCAGCTCAGGTCCCAGGAGGAGTTTTGTTTTCACCGGATCTTCAGGATGCTTTGGTCCGGATAGCAGGTTTTATGGATCATATCACCAGAGCAAGTTTATTACCGGTAGCACCAGCCACTTCTCAGGCTGGAGGAGGTAATCAGACTCCTGCTACGCGCACTCCGGAGCCAGTAATTCCCCAGGCTCAGGTTCCTGTGATTCAGCCAATTGAGACAGCTCGGCCTATTATTGCGACTCCGTCTAATGATGGTGCAGCCATGTCTGCTGACGCGTTGTGGAGATTGGATAGGTTTACCAAGCTGTTCACTACCACATTCAGTGGCACTCCTTCAGAGGATCCACAGGATTTCCTATACAGCTGCCACGAAGTTCTCCGTACTATGGGTATTGTGGAGACTAATGGTGTGGACTTTGCTACTTTTCGGTTATCTGGTTCCGCCAAGACTTGATGGAGAGATTATTGTCTATCCAGGCCAGCGGGATCGTCATCTTTGACTTGGGAGCAGTTTGCAGAATTATTCTTGTAGAAGTTCCTTCCAGCAACTCAGCGAGAGGTTATGCGCAGACAATTTGAGCGTCTTCATCAGGGTTCTATGTCTGTCACACAGTACGAGACTAGGTTTGTGGACCTGGCTCGTCATGCTATTATCATACTTCCCACGGATCGGGAGAGGGTGAGGAGGTTTATTGATGGCTTGAATCAGCCAATTCGGCTACAGATGGCTGTGGGGGCAGGAACTGAAATCACTTTTCAGGAGGCGGCTAACGCAGCCCGCCGGATCGAGATGGCTCTGTCACAGGGAGCGAGACATGGATCAGATAAGAGATCTCGTAATTCGGGTAGATTCAGTGGTACCTCGTCTGGAGATAGAGATTTTTATGATAGAGGCCATCCTCCTCGGCCTTATCAGTCAGCTCTTCAGGTTTCTCATGAAGCTTCAGGTGATCGTAATTCTCAGCCACGCTACTCTGATCAGCAGCCTATCGGTGCACCACCACTTCGCTATTTTCAGCAGCCGAGGGCTTGTTTTACGTGCGGTGATCTTAGGCACATTGCAAAGTATTGCCCTCGAGCTTCTGACAGATCTCACCAGCAGGGTTCTCGTGCCATGATTCAGGCCCTAGTTCCCTCACAGCCTGCCCAGCCAGCTAGAGGCGAAGGTAGAGGACATAGAGGTGGAGGTAGAGGTCATAGAGGTGGAGCTCAGGACCGATAGAGGTAGAGACCAGCCAGCAGCTGATCGTCCTAGAGATACTCCTCAGGGTGGTGGGGCACAGCCCCGATGTTATGCACTTCCCGCCAGACCAGAGGCTGAGTCTTCTGATGCCGTCATTACAGGTATTATTTTGGTTTGTGATAGAAAGGCATCAGCATTATTTGACCCTGGGTCTACATATTCGTACGTGTCTTCCTATTTTGCACCATACTTGGTTCAGCCCAGTGATCCACTGAGTGTTCCTGTTCATGTGTCTACACCAGTAGGCGATTCTATCGTGGTTGATCGAGTTCATCGGTCATGTATTATAGTAATTGAGGGTCTCGAGACACGTGCTGATTTATTACTCCTAAATATGGTAGACTTTGATATTATACTAGGCATGGACTGGCTGTCTCCATATCATGCTATTTTAGATTGCCATGCCAAGACTGTGACTTTAGCTCTGCCGAATTCGCCTCGTATAGAGTGGAAAGGAATTACAGGTCATACTAGTCGTAATGTTATTTCTTATGTTAAGGCTCAGCGTATTGTTGGAAAGGGATGCTTGGCTTATTTGGCCTATGTCCGTGATTCTAGTGCCGAGGTTCCTTCTATTGACTCTATGCCTGTGGTTCGCGAATTTCCTGAAGTATTTCCTTCAGACTTACCAGGTATGCCGCCCGATAGGGACATTGATTTTTGCATTGATTTGGCTCCAGGCACTCAGCCCATTTCCATTCCCCCATATCGTATGGCTCCGCCAGAGTTAAAAGAATTGAAGGAACAATTGCAGGATTTACTTGAAAAGGGTTTCATTAGACCCAGTGTTTCGCCGTGGGGTGCACCAGCATTATTTGTAAAGAAGAAAGATGGTTCGATGAGAATGTGCATTGACTATCGACAGTTAAACAAGGTGACTATCAAAAATAAATATCCACTTCCGCGAATTGATGATTTATTTGACCAGCTTCAGGGTGCCAAGGTATTTTCAAAGATAGATTTGAGATCCGGCTATCATCAGCTGAAGATTAGGGCATCTGATGTCCCTAAGACAGCGTTCCGCACTCGATATGGACATTATGAATTTTCGGTCATGTCTTTTGGGTTGACAAATGCTCCAGCAGCTTTTATGGAATTAATGAATCGGGTGTTCCGACCTTATTTAGACTTGTTTGTAATAGTCTTCATTGATGACATATTAATATATTCCCGTAGTCAGGAGGAGCATGCGCAACATCTCAGAGTGGCCTTACAGACTCTGAGAGATAGCCAGCTATATGCAAAATTTTCAAAGTGTGAATTTTGGCTAAGTTCAGTTGCATTCCTGGGTCATATTGTGACGGCAGCAGGTATTCAGGTTGATCCAAAGAAAATTGAGGCAGTCAAGAACTGGCCTAGACCGACATCAGCCACAGATATTCGGAGTTTCTTGGGGTTAGCGGGTTATTATCGCCGATTCGTAGAAGGATTTTCGTCTATTGCAACCCCACTGACCAGATTGACCCAGAAGGGTGTTCAATTTGAATGGTCCGATGAATGTGAGGCGAGCTTTCAAAAGCTCAAGACAACCTTGACCACAGCACCGGTATTGGTTTTACCCACAGGTACGGGACCTTATACCGTTTATTGTGATGCTTCCCGTATTGGGCTTGGTGCAGTGTTAATGCAGGATGGCAAGGTTATTGCCTATGCTTCGAGGCAGTTGAAGATTCATGAGAAGAACTATCCAGTGCATGATCTAGAATTGGCGGCGATTATTCACGCATTGAAGATCCGGAGGCATTATTTGTATGGTGTAGCATGTGAAGTATACACCGATCATAAGAGTCTTCAGTATTTGTTTAAGCAGAAAGAGTTGAATATGAGACAGAGAAGGTGGCTAGAGTTGCTAAAAAACTATGATGTTACTATTTTATATCACCCAGGTAAGGCCAATGTGGTGGCCGATGCATTGAGTAGAAAGTCTGCCAGCATGGGTAGTCTTGCATATATTCTGGTCAGTCAGAGACCATTAGCTATAGATGTCCGGGCCTTAGCTAACCGGTTCGTGAGATTAGACATTTCTGAGCCTAGCAGGGTGTTAGCCTGCACGGTCGCTCGTTCTTCTTTATTAGGCGTATCCGTGAGAGGCAATTTGATGATCCTCATTTGTGTGAGTTGAGAGATACAGTACTACAGCGGGGAGGTGCCACACAGGTAAATCTAGATGATGATGGGGTATTGAAATTGCATGGTCGAGTTTGTGTGCCCAATGTCGAAGGGATTCGAGAGTTGATCTTAGCAGAGGCCCACAGTTCGCGATATTCTATTCACCCAGGCGCCGCGAAGATGTACCAGGACTTACGGCAGCACTATTGGTGGCGCAGAATGAAGAAAGATATTGTTGCGTATGTCGCTCGGTGTCTAAATTGTCAGCAGGTGAAATATGAGCACCAGAGACCTGGTGGTGTATTCCACAGGATTGAAATTCCCGAGTAGAAATGGGAGCGGATCACTATGGACTTCGTTACTGGACTTCCTTTGACTCGGAGTAAATTTGATGCTATTTGGGTCATTGTTGATAGGCTGACCAAGTCAGCACACTTTATTCCAGTATCTGTCTCCTACTCATCGGAGAGGTTAGCGGAGGTATACATTAGAGAGATTGTTCGTCTCCATGGAGTGCCAGTATCTATTATCTCTGATCGGGGTACGCAGTTTACCTCGCGGTTCTGGAGAGCGGTCCAGCAGGAGTTAGGCACTCAGGTTCAGTTGAGTACAGCATTTCATCCTCAGACGGATGGCCAGTCCGAGAGGACTATTTAGATTCTAGAGGACATGCTTCGAGCCTGTGTTATTGATTTCGGAGGCTCGTGGGACCAGTTTCTACCATTAGCAGAGTTCGCCTACAATAACAGTTACCAATCTAGCATCCGGATGGCTCCGTATGAGGCGTTATATGGTAGGCGATGTCGATCACCAGTTGGATGGTTTGAACCGGGAGAGGCTCGGTTGTTGGGTACAGATCTAGTTCAGGAGGCCTTGGATAAGGTCAAGATTATTCAGGAGAGATTGCGTTCAGCTCAGTCCAGGCAGAAGACTTATGCGGATCGTAAGGTTCGAGATGTAGATTTCATGGTTAGTGAACGAGTATTGCTCCGAGTGTCGCCTATGAAGGGCGTGATGAGGTTCGGGAAGAAGGGCAAGCTCAGCCCTAGGTATATTGGTCCATTTGAGATTCTAGACAGAGTGGGAGGGTGGCTTACAGATTAGCTTTGCCGCCTAGCTTATCAGCCGTGCATCCAGTTTTTCATGTATCTATGCTTCTGAGATACCACGGCGATCCCACATATGTGTTAGACTTCAGCATCGTCCAATTGGACAATGATTTATCTTACGAGGAGAGCCGCTGGCCATTCTAGACCGGCAGGTTCGACAGCTTGAGGTCGAGGAGTTATCCTTCTGTGCGTGTTCAGCTGGAGAGGTCAGCCTCCCGAGGCATCGACTCGGGAGTCCGAGTCGGATATGCGGAGCCGCTACCCACACTTGTTTCCCGACTCATGTACTTCTTTCTTTTGTCCGTTCGAGGGAACGGTTGTTTTATAGGTGGAGATTGTGACGACCCAAAGGGTCATCACTTATTTTATTAATCATTTCGAGCTTCGAGGCCTTGAAAACCTCATTCCATGTTTCCTCGATTTACGTGCTCGATCCGAGCATGTAGCCCGAAAGATTTGTGATAGAAAATATGAATTCTATGAGAAATTTGGATAAAAATGATATTAATATTGATATGGTTGACTTCGGTCAACATTTTTGGTAAACGGATCCGGACCCGAGATTGGATGGTCCCGAGAGGTCCGTAGGAAAATATGGGACTTGGACATGCGTTCGGAGTCGAATTCGAGGCCGAGAGCCCAAGTTATGAATTTTTCTATGAAATTATTTTTGATGTAATTGTTAAAGGAAATGAATTAATTGACCTTGGTATCGGGCTCGTATTTTGGTTCCGACGCCCGGTACAAGTCTTAAACATTATATATGTGATTTCTGAAAAGTTTGGTGACATTCGAATGTCGTTTGAGATGTTTTGGACCTTGAGTTCCAAGTTTGAAAGTTTTGAAAACCAAAAGTATGAAAATCATGAATTTGAGGCTTGATTTGATGAAAACGATGTGATATTGGCGATGTGATCGCACGAACAAGTTCATAATGTGTTTTTGATGTTGTGTACATGTTTGGTTTGGAGCCCGGGAGGCTCGGCTAAGATGTGATAGGCCGTTGGATTAAATTCTGAATTTTTGCACTGTTGGTTTTTCACCCAGCTGTTGGCTTCGCAATTGCGAAGTATTTCTCGCAATTGCGAAGCGGGCAGTACAAGGCAGGGCTCGCAAATGCGAACCCTGATCGCAAATGCGAACGCCTCATAACCCAGCCTTGTTCGCAAATGCGAACAATTGTTCGCAAATGCAAACCTCGCAATTGCGAGGCCTCCAGTGAAAAGGCATGCTTCGCAAATGCGAAGCATTCTTCGCAAATGCGAAGGTCCCTCAGCCCAGCCTTGTTCGCAAATGTGAACAAACGTTCGCAAATGCGAAAGTCCCTGGAGGCAGCCTAGTTCGCAAATGCGAACATATGTTCGCAAATGCGAAGCCCCCAAATTTGCCTTGGCTTCGCAAATGCGAACAAAAGTTCGCAAATGCGAACTTCCCAGCCTTAGCTTATTTTTCAAACTCCAGAAATTGGTCGGGGTTCGCAATTGCGAACCCATGTTCGCAAATGCGAACACAGAGACCTGTAAAACACGATTTTCAGTTCATTTCTTCACTTTTTACAAAACAAAAATACCCATTTGCGATTCTTCACGGATTCCTTCTTCATCAAAACAATTGTAAGTCACTTTTTACTTAATTCTTTCAATTTCTAACATCATTAAACATGTTCTCAATAGAAATCAAAGGTTTTCATGGTAGAATTTCTTGTTTTTGTTAAAATATAGGGTTTTTCGTAAATTGGACCTCGAATTGAGGTCCGATTTTGAAACAAATCATATACAAGAACTCGTGGGGGATGGGTAACTAAATTTTGGTCCTAACCCCGAGTTTCGACCATGTGGGCCCGAGGTCAAAAATTACTATTCCGGGCAGAATGTTGTAAAAGTTGTAATTGGTCTTAGGAATTAGTTTATTGAGTAGTATTGATGATATTAAATTAATTGTGTATAGATACGATTGGATTGGAGTCAAATTCGAAAGGAAAAGGCATTGCTACGGAATTGAATCGTTCGTAAACTTTCGAGGTAAGTGTTTGCTCTATCCTAGCTTGAAGGAATAGGAATTTAGTTATGAATAAATTGTTGATTAAGAGTTATTGGTGTTATACCGGTAATGGAGATAAATTGTTGAAATTATTATCAATTATTGGTTTAAAACCGGTAATTATAAATATTGTTGATGTAGAGATTATTGGCTAAATGCCGGTAATATATATATTTATGAATTGGGATCATGTGGCGCGCCGACCACTTATATATTTATGAATTGGGATCAGTGTGGCGCGCCGACCACTTATATATTTATGAATTGGGATCGTGTGGCGCGCCGACCACTTATATAATAAGAAATGGGATCGTGTGGCACGCCGACCACAAAGTTTAAATCTTGGCATTGGCCATAGTTGTCGGTAGCCTATTGATATATTTGGGAGCGGGTGGTACGCCTACCACAAGAAGTAGTTACTGTGATAGTTGGGAGCGGGTGGTACGCCTACCACGAGATATGAAATGAGAGAGGAATTGAGACATGAAAGTAAGATTTATTCTCTTGATTAGATTATTCTGGATATCATGAGTTATTGACTGTTATTTCAGAGCAGAATCTTTCCTTATAAATGTATTGTATATATATATATATATATATATATATATATATATATATATATATATATATATATATATATATATATATATATTGCAACCGTACAGGGTTTATGTGGGTGACCGGCCTTAGCCTTGTCACTAGTTCGCCGGGATAGGTCGTGCACTTACCAAGCACATGGAGTCGGTTGTGCTGATACTACACTCTGCGCTCTTTTTGCGTAGATATAGGTTACGGACAGCAGCAGCGGCAGTAGCGACTTGTGGATTTTCCGACTACTGAGACTACGAGGTAGCCTTGCAGGCGTCCGCAGACCCGTTGTCTCTTCTATCTATGCTTTTCATTTTGTTATCTCATGTAATCGAGATAAACAGCTTGTATTTTCTTTCAGACAATTTTGTGTATTATTCTTAGAAGTTCGTGAGTATTGTGACACCAAGTCTTGGGTAGTGTATCATGTTTGGGTTTTCTTTATCATATTTGACTAAGTCTTCCGCTAATTTTGATTATTCCGCTGTAATTTATATGTTTTTAATAATAAGTCTTAATAAGAATTTGGTAATTAATGGGGGTGTAATTAATATTTGGCTTGCCTAGCTTCCATTTAGTAGGCGCCATCATGACCCCGATGGTGGGAAATCCGGGTCGTGACACTGTTGTAGCTTTTTCACCATCAAATTTTTTATCATTTCTTAATGCTCTTAAGGTATCTTTAGTCATATTTTGGCCCTTTGCTCCAACCATTTACCCTAGCAATGTCCTCAACTGCGGTACTCCCCTAAACGGCATATCCTCGGCTCACCGGTTTTCCATTAGGATTGACTTAGCATGGGTTTAATTTTAGCATACTTCCATGGCAAACTTACTCAAATTATTCTTTATAACATTATTATAACATGATGAAAGCTATAGTATTATAAGAAGATTATTAGGAATATAAGAGATTAGCTATGCATAATCATAAATGATTTTACCTGACTTTGTATCTCCATTGAGTTCGACATATCTTGTTGAATCTTATAGCTTGTTTGGGAGAGTGTTTATGAAAGAGAGAATTTTTATTGCCAGCAATGAATCAAAAATTTAATCAATTACCAAAACAGTTAGTAACTAATCAACCTAAACGACCTATAACAGAGCTAATCGGAGCTATACCCGACCCCAACCCCCAATTATTGTTGTAACTGAATCTTGTATCTTCCTGGTTAGCCACCATTTTACCTGTGTATTATCTGTTCTTATAATAAACTTATTATATACAATATATGGTTCAAATGCCAGTAAACATTTATATACTGCATATAATTCCTTTCTATTGATTTCCCATTTTATCTTCGGGTTTGTGAATGTTCCTGAATAGTACCTGCAATGATGTTCTATTTTTTCTTTATCATACCTGTATTTTAGTACTCCTCCATAGCCTTTTTCACTTGCGTCTGATTCTACTATATATGTAAATTTTTTATTTTCATCTGAGAAGTATAGTTTTGGTAGATTTTTACATATTTATTTAACTTTTCTTACTTGTTTTTTATCTTCTTCACTAAAGTGATACTCTATATCCTTTTTTAGATTTTTTTGCAATGGTTTTAAAGTCTCCGCTAATTTTGGTATATATTCTCTTACTTGGTTTACTAATCCTAAAAATGATTGTAATTTCTTTTTTGTATCTAATTGTTCATTTGAATTTATTATTTTTTGTACTATCATTATCTAAGTTGTATGGTTTAACTTTTTCTAGCCATTTTATTCCTAATATAATATTTTTATGGTATATTTTAAATCTTATTGTCATAATTATTCCTCCTATAATTATTTCTTTTTCCTCTATTTCTTCACTAATTATCATTCCTTTAGGTAAATGCTAAATTATAATTTTCTTTAGCTAAAGTTTTTAATAACAGTAATTTTTCTATATTATTTTTTAATGATTCTATATGTGTGATGTTTTTAGTTTGTATGTAATTATCTAGAACATTTTTTCATATTTTGTTCGGTTTTAGGTATTTCAAGCATAGTTTCTATCCAATAATTTAAATATTCGTAATTTATCATATTTTAGTTTGTTTCGGGTCCTGAATCCCATGTATTAGTTTTTTAAGTTGTATAATTAGTGTCCATTCTAATTCTGAGATTATATCTATAAGTTGTTCTAATCTATCATTATTATTTTTAGAGATTTTTAAGTAATTAAATTCACAATATAATCCATATAATTTATTTTTAATTCTATCTGCTTCTTTTAATCTGTCTTGTTTATTACTAATATTATAACTACTGTTATTACTACTATTTTCAGTACAGTTCTGATATTAGCTCTGATACAAAGTTTAAGTATAAAAAACCTAGACGAAGATATTATGTAAAGAATTTTAATAACAAAAGGCAGTACCGACCTAAGAAAAAATTATCAGAATGCAAATGTTATAATTGCGGAAAACTAGGACATTTAGCAAAAGATTGCAAAATACCTAAAAATCAACAGATCCAAACATACTTAAACAAAAACCCCATATCTACTACCACCACAAACCCACAAGAAGACTACGTAACACAAAAGTTACAAAGTTATAATAGGTTGATTGCTCAACCTAAGACTAGAACAAATTTAGTAACAACTTGTTTTAATTACGGATTACTTAATACCGTATATACATATGATGGAGAAGAAATAAAAGGGATACGAAAATCTAGTTTTAACAGAAATAATAAACAAAGAATGGAGTGAAGAACTAGAAGAAGTTTATAATAGTGAAGAACTAGAAAGAGTATATAATTATGACTATACTAATACATGGGATTCAGGACCCGAAACAGACTAATATATGATAAATTACGAATATTTAAATTATTGGATAGAAACTATGCTTGAAATACCTAAAACCGAACAAAATATGAAAAATGATCTAGATAATTACATACAAACTAAAAACATCACACATATAGAATCATTAAAAAATAATATAGAAAAATTACTGTTATTAAAAACTTTAGCTAAAGAAAATTATAATTTAGCATTTAACCAGCAATGAATCAAAAATTTAATCAATTACCAAAACTGTTAGTAACTAATCAATCTAAACGACCTATAACATAGCTAATCGGAGCTATACCCGACCCCTACTGAGCTGCAAATTATGAAGAAGAACATAAGTCATCAGCATGACTATAAAAATGCAGAACTAAGTCAGCAGCATGACTTAAAATATGCGGAGATAAAAGGTGACGATGGGAAACACCTAAAAACCTAAACTAATGTTTGTCTATATACAGCTGTAGGTACAAGCAGGTCAGCTAGCAAAAAGCCATATGTAAACACTAATCTAAACGGTCTATTTACAAAGCCATTTATGCCAAGTAAAGAAATAAGAAAATTATATTTTTTAAAATTACCAGAACCATTTAGTTCAAAAATATTAAAGGATTGGAATAATGCAGCATTACAAGATACTTTAGGGGCAAGAATTAAATACTTACAAAACTGGTTCGCAGAACTATGTGAAAAACATAAAGAAGAAATTAAAATGAAAAATCGTTAATAAAAAATTTAGCGATAAATTACGAATATTTAAATTATTGGATAGAAACTATGCTTGAAATACCTAAAACCGAACAAAATATGAAAAATGATCTAGATAATTACATACAAACTAAAAACATCACACATATAGAATCATTAAAAAATAATATAGAAAAATTACTGTTATTAAAAACTTTAGCTAAAGAAAATTATAATTTAACATTTAACCAGCAATGAATAAAAAATTTAATCAATTACCAAAACAAGCATTGTTCTTTTTCCAACAGAAAAAGAAAAAAAATGTCACTTAAATTAAAATGGAGGAAATAATATTTTTAATTCTTTTTGACAGCCTATTAGGCTACAGACGCCTCAGCAGCTCACCTTGGAGAATTTGATGATAACACAATGTTGTAACTTGTAACAGTGTAACAGCGTTAAATTGAAACAATCAAGTGGACGATATGAAAAAGGATAAAAAAATTTATATTTTTAGTCTAATTGTTTACAATTATTTAATAAAATATATAAATTTATTAAAAAAATAGTGACACTTATTTATATACTTGAAGCGTTATAAGAGATGATATATAGTTATATACTAATGTACCAATATAATGGATCAAATCACATAATATAAAATTTTATGATTATTGAATATAGATTGAAAGGCACATAAGAAGGTGAAAAACAAATTTTATATGGATCTTAAACAAATATTGCGTACGAGAGTGAATTGAGTCTTATAAACAAGATTCTTATATCATATGTAGGGAGCTAGGGAGAGTCCGACTAATTAAAAGTGTATTATTTGAAATGCAAATATACTGAGTAGGGATATGCAGGAACTTTCTATATGGCAGGAAAGCAATGGAGGAAAAAAAAAAAAGCATAAGATACAATTTGCAAGCCAAAAGCAGTAGGAGGACCGAACATTATAAGAACCGGAACTATATGTTATACAGGGAAAGTATACCATCAAATAAGCTTATCATTCATTTATGCCACAATACCCAAAAATTACTTAGGAAGTCACTGTACATGACACAATATATGATACCTGGGCATCACTTCATTTTGAAGATGATGTTGGAAATCTGTGTTCAAAATCAGAAAATCAGAGAAGTAAACAAACGTTAGTTTAATAAATAAAACGTGAAATAATAATTCCGAGCCCACAAGTTGCTTGTGTGTCCTTAAGGAATTTAATCCCCTCACTGTTGCCCAAGGTTTTGGATTAATTCCTCCCAGGATAAAACGGAATAACTATTCTGCAACACTGGCAATCGAAACTGCAGAATTTCAGCGAACTCAACAGACGGAGCAAATCACACTTGACACTTAAGTTTATTTGAAAATAATGCAACAATATAAAAAGAGGGGATAAATTTTTAGATTTTTCCATCTGATTTTCATGTCTAAAATATGAGGCCAAGCCTCTAAGTTTATAGACAAAGGAAGGGTGATATGTAGAGGTGCAATCTAAAAGGTGCCTCTTATGGAGATGTGCAATCCAAAAGGTGCCTCTTCCATTTTCCATTCACACCCTTTTAAAAAAAATGCAACAATCCCCCACATGAATGGGGAATGGGCATATGTGAAAAAAACATGCATGAAAATACTGTGTGATTCGCAAGTAGGATTAATCGCATCTGGATAAGTAGGTTTCCCTTTGAACTTTCCGTAGTGAACTTATGTCGGATATACTCGGTCAATCGGTAGAATTGATATCTTTGAACCGTCGAGCTTTAGTGATGTAACGACCCGGCCCGTCGTTACGGGAATTTACCACCCCGTCATGTTGCAATTACATGTTTTATGCTTTTATATCGGTGTTAGAGCCTATCGGGTGAGTTAGGAGTGAATTGAATTGAAAATGAAGCAAATAGCATGTTTGAAGGAAGTTTGAATATGAAAAGTCAACCAGGAGTTGACTATAGAGTTAGAGTGCTCGGAATCAGATTCTGACGATGATTCGACTAGTTTCGGAGGATCATTTATGACTTAGGAGAGCAATCGAAATTGAAATTGGAGGCCCGATGTAGAAATATGCTTGAATTGGCTAAGGTTGAATTTTCGCGAAAATCGGATGGGAGGTGAAATTTTGATCCGGGGGTCGGAATGGAATTCCGACAATTCCTGTAGCTTCATTATGCGATTTTGGATATGTCTGCAAATTTTCAGGTCATTCGGACGTCGTTTGGTCGGGTTTTTGAGTGAATGAGCAATTCGGAAATTTTGAAGAAACTTAGGCTTGAATCCGTGTGTAATTGGTGATTTTGATATTTAGGATGGTGTTTTTATGATTGGAACAAGTTCGTATCGTGTTTTGGAGTATGTTGGTGGTTTTCGTTGGGGTCCCGGGAGCCTTGGGATGAATTCGGGGGTCCAAACGGACCAATTTGTGCCAAAGGCACTGCTGTTTCTGCTGCAATAAATGCAGAGAATTTTTGTGCTTCACGATTGCGAAGCTATGTATGCGATCGCGTAGGGTAAAGCTGGGAAGCTCTGCGATCGCAAGGTTGAGTCTGCAATCGCGTAGTGTATCACAGTGAGGCCGGAAATTTGTTCTTCGCGATCGCGGGAAGAGTGATGCGATCGCGTAAGGTCGACTGGTTGTGCATCGCGATCGCGGGTGTACATCGCGATCGCGTGTGTATTGATGCGATCGCGTAGGGTCGTTAAGTGGGTCACCGCGATCGCGTCCAGGTTCACGCGATCACGTAGAGGAAAATTTGGCAGCCCAGGATTTGTGCATCGCGATCGCGAGCCCAGTGCTGCGATCGCGTAGAGTTAAATGTTCATGCAGTAAGTTTAATTGCAGAACATAGGGCTTACGGGTTCATATACCCAAAACTCCATTTTTGAGCCCTAGAGAGAAGAAATCACGGGAAAACGCCGGGAAATCATCGGGTATTCATCGGAGGTAAGTTTCTTGACTCAAAAACATCATTTTATGGTAGAATTAACATCAATCTTCATGAATTTGGGTAGAAATTGTGAAGGATTGTGGCCTAGATATTGAAAACGAAAATTTGGGTTTTGAAAGGCCAATCGAACTCCGATTTTGGTAAATTTTATATGTATGGACTCGTGGCGAGACGAGGATTCTGGAAATATGAGTTTCGAAATTTTTCGAGATGTGGGCCCGGGGCTCGGGTTTTGCAAATTTCGTGATTTTTGATATTTTTCGAGTTCTTTCGATTGGGTTATGTTCCATTAGCCTATTTTGATATATTTGTGCTGATTTGTGCTAGTTTTGACGTGCGTGGATGCTGGTTCGAGGAGCTAAGGCGTCGCGGGCATGCGTTTTCGTCGGTTCGAGGTGGGTAATACTTGTAAATGATGTCCTGAGGGTTAGTAAACCCCGGACTTGCACATCTTAGTGCTGTGTCGAGGTGACTTGCACGCCGGATAACGGGCGTGGGGTAGAGCACCATTAGGGATTGTGACTTGGTCCGTCCCGCGTAATAAATAATAACACCTAATTGTTGAAATGAATTGGACTAATTATCATGTTTGGGCTTCGTGCCGATTATTTGAATCCTTCGGGGATTAGTATCATTGTCTTGATAACACTGTACATATTTTTATCTAAATTTAAGGTTTTAAATGGTATTTTGCTATTCAGCATTTTTATAAGGTTATGAAAAACTTGAACAAAGTCTTAAAAATATTTTTAGCTGTGAGCTAATATGATATTGTTGCCGTAGGGCTTTCTTGATTATTTGTTAGACTGATTGGGGCCGAGGGCCATATGTTAGGGCATGACAATTTATGTGAGCATATGCATACACGTGCATGGATCGGACTGCACACCCCAGTGGTATACGGATCGGGCTGCGCGCCGCAGCAGGTGTGATATTATTATTGTGCTTGGGCTGTAGGAGCCCCTCCGGAGTCTGAACCCCCACAGTGAGCACGTGTACCCAAATTGGATCGGGCTACACGCCGTAGCGGTCATATACATTGCATGGCATACATACATTGGTTTATGTGTACTACGTGGCATAACATTCAACACTCATACATTATCGGCACACATGCATTAGTTGCCTTATTGACCAGATCTCCTGGTGTAAATTGATAAGGAGTGCTGAGCCCGAGGGGCTGATTTGAGTGCGGACTTGCACTGCTTGAGATTGTATCCAGGTATTGGTATATTATTATGAAAGAAAGTAGCTAAAATTGAGATTTCTAAATAATCTACTCACAAATGCTTGAAAGGAATAAAAAAATAGTTCTGTATTGTGTAGCATGAGATAGTACCTATTGTGGTCTTCTTCCCTTCATCATTATTTACTTTTATTACTGCTGAGTTGGAAGTACTCACACCCGACTCCCTGCACCTTGTATGCAGATTCAGGTACATCACACCAAGGCTGATTCTATAGCGGCTCGGGAGTGCTTTTGGACAGTCGAGGTAGCTGCCAGCGTTCGCAGGACCTGATTCTCCAGTTTGTCTGTATTTTGTTCTGATTATCTCACACTTGTGCACAGTTATATTCAATATTTACACTTTGTATACTCTGTAGAGGCTCATGACTCTTGACCCTTCGGTCTATGGGAGTTGGCACGTGTTGGGACTTGGTTCCCTGTTTTTAATATATCTATCACCGTTATGCTTAAATGGGATAAGGCGAGCTCAAAGCTCCGTAATTGTTGTTCATTGGTCGGGCTGGCCTAGCTGTGTGCTGGGCACCATCACAATTGGGTTTTGGCGTCGTTACAAGTTGGTATCAGAGCCTAGGTTTACTAGGACTCACGAGTCTCGAGCCGGTTAGTAGAGTCTTGTGGATCGGTACGGGGACGCCTGTACTTATCCTCGGGAGGCTGCGAACCTTTAGGAAACACTTCACATTTCTTGGAATTCTTATCGTGCGCACTTGATTCATCTTGAGATATAATTTTTGAAATTCCTTCCATACGTCCATGTACGCATCGAGTGCTCAGTAATGTAATTGCCTTATGGCTTGTGATTTCCTCGAACGAGGGGAGAGATTTAATCTCCATGAGTTCATGTTGGGCCAGTCGGGAGGACTTGAGGCCAGATCTTTGTCTATGGCTTGAGCACCAAGGTAATAATTTCGCGAGTCGGTATTATGAAGTTCATACGATGGGTATTGATCTTTATTGTGCAAATGGCAGTTTGATAATGGGAGAGCTGTAAGGTATTCAGTTCTTATTGTGATTTGATATGTAGCCCTAGCTATGGGCGTGAGAAATAATTATCATATCTCGTAATTGGAAGGTAAAGTGCCTTATGTGTAGTGGAACGAGTTTAAACTCAGGAAGACTAAAGTGATTTTGATATGTGTTATGATTCGAGCAGGTACAGCGCAGGTTCAAGTATAAATTATGATAATATGATTCGTATAGTATTGAGATTTAATGTTGTTGAAATACATTGTAATATCTTGTTGAGTTGTGGATGTATTGTTAGAATGGTTTGGTGATTCTCTGGCAGGTGGATAGGCCAATTTACAAAGGAAACTCTGCCGAAATATTTGGAAAAATTTGGGACTTAGAAAGATTTCTGTCACCTAAAGAGAGTGGGCTTATTGGTGGTGTGTGTATATCTGCAAGAATTGCAGAAGAGCTAAGGTCTCTGATGATTCGAGTCTCTGTCAAGGCTTGTAAATGACTTGAGTTTAATCTCACTATAACATTGTGGCATCAATTGAGTAATAATGCTAGGAGTGGCTAAAAGTACTTTGTTGTATGGCTCCGAGCCAAGTTGGGGAGGTTGCTATTGATTAACTGATTGCACTATTGTGTGCTATGATGATTCTGTCTCTAAGTATGTTGGGAAATTCTGGTAAAGGTTATGGTGCTTCATAGATCTGATGAAGTACTAGGGTGTTTTGAACTGCTGTTGGTAAAGAATATTCACCGTGTAGAAAAGAAAGATAGCTAATTGTATCTGTAAGTAATCATGTTCTGCGATGTTAGAGTTCTAACAAAACACGAGTGGTTCTACTCAATAGGACAGTTGAATTACAGCTGAATAAGGGTGAATGATGCCCGAGAATGGTTTTGCAGTGTTCAAGATTTGGCTTGTAACAGTCGGGTGCCTTAAGGTTTGTGTATGTGGCTAAAGATGGCGGTTTCGTTAGAGAAGATCAAGGCTTGTGTCATATCATGTGAATGATGGGATTCTAGGTATCCGTATTGGGAAGTAATGATAACAATTTAAAAAAAAATCGCGGGAAGTTCATCAAAATAAAGTATGGTAGAATGTGGTACTTTTGGGAAATATTGAGAGAGTATTCAGTGGCCTATATGTCTTGGACCGTGTGGTCTTATGTACGAGTCTCGTGTGGAATCAGTCGATGTGTTATGGAAAGGTGATAATGGTATATTCTAGATTTTGAGATCAGTGCATAATATATGGGAAGTCAATAAAGATTATTGAGCAGCACGGACAGCTGCAGGTGAATTAAGAATCGATCTTTCTGATGATTTAAGAAAATGGTACTGCTATTCTATTAACTTGGCAGGGAATATGATCCAAAAAGGACAAGGCAATGTAAACCGATGATATCCAGTGGTATGGTGGTATTCTCTTGTTGGATCGACTATAATAATTGAGTCGTTGATGGCATAGTGAAATTTTTGAATGGCTGTCATGGTATGAATGGACGCTTGATGTGCGTTATGTATTCGTACGGTAGAGTGTGGAACTAGGTATAGCGATTCATGTGTTATATATGTGTTAGAGACTAGAAGTTCTTGTAATCCGCCTATGCAGTGGTTGTATATCGTGTGTATCGACACCGTTTTGTGGTTATTGGAAATCGAAGCCCTAGTGGCTCTCTCTTAGCTTGATATGATGAATTTGGGTTATGATACCTTATTTCAGACTGGTTGACATAAGATAGGCCGTCTAGACAAATGAGCTATGGACTATGTCGGAAAATGGCACAAATTGCGTAGCAGAGAGCATCAGAGTATGCTCCAACAGAGTAGTTGTACCCAGGACCAGCGGACGACTGGTAGGCATAGCTTTGTCAATTGGACCTTAGTGGCGGATGTTAGTGTAGAAGTATCTACCATTGATTAGTTCTGGTATTGAGAAACATTGTCAGATGCGTTTCATGTGGCCGAGCTTGAGGCTATATATATATATATGTTTGCTATAATGAGAAAATTCGACTCGTTATGCATTTCTTTTTTTGCGAGATTTACGCGTGGATCGGGTGGCACGCCGCCACAGATATGGTATCCGGATCGGGTGGCACGCCGCCACGGGTATGTCGTTGGAGCGGGTTGCACGCCGCAACAGAATATTGTGAAAATATAGTTAGTTTTATGCTACCTGGTATACAATACTTCCTGGCTTCTGAGGAAAGTCCGTTTTGAGTATCGCTTGGCGAATGGCACATCGGTTGTGTCCTTTCAGGATTTGATAGCATACGTTAATTGTTTCACCGTGGGTGAGGTTGATTGCTTGGGTTCAAGACCTAGATATGTGCGTGGCTAACCGTTTTAAGCTTAGTGGCTTGAGGTGCTTCATGAGTAATAACGTTGGGATAGAATCACGAATCGTAGCAAGGCCACGTGATGTTATGACCTCTCGAGGAGGATTCAGGTACTCTAATTCTATAATGCGAGACACGATCTCAGTTCTATGTTATGATGTAACAGAGGAATTGAATTGCGGCTCTTTTGCTCGAGACAGTTATCATGATTTGAGCTGTCATGATTCGAGTGTGTTCAGGACGTTTCTATTGGAGCCTATGTCGTGCTCGTCGTGGCTTAGGCCGGTGTTGAGGTGTCTTATCACCAGTGCGGTGTGTTATAATCGAAATGACCGTTGGAGTCATTAATGAATACGAGCATATTGGATCTTAGCTTGTTAGAAAGGTAAAAATCGAGGCTTGACTCTGAAACCTATTGTGGTATCGGTTAAAAGTGAAATGGATTCATGAATGGTTGACTTGAGAGATGGGTTCAATATATCGCGTGTTCGGTTGCCGTGGGCATGATATGAAGGTGTTGGAACAAGACTCTATCTAATAAAAAAGGGTTTTTCAGTTGGTATTTGGTTATCATGGGAAATTGTGTGATTAGAGACTATTGTCTCGAGTGATCGGGTTGTTTGATACATCATATGATCTCACCCGGAGTAGTGAATATGGGTTATTGCAGTGGATTCGAGTGTATCCTGAGTATAGGCATGGGATTTGCATTTGGCCTATGATTTCAGAAAGTGCAATGTGATTTATGGTTCAGATGGTCTGTGAAATTTTGACTATATGGTATTTTCGGACTTATGTGAGATAGGGTGACGTATGATCGCCCGAGTATATGCTTGGTAAGGTCATTCAGCTATTGGGTTGCTTCTAGTACAACTCTGAGTACGCTCGAGGACGAGCGATTGTTTAAGTTGGGGAGAATGTAATGACCCGGCCTGTTGTTACGGGAATTTACCACCCCGTCATGTTGCAATTACATGTTTTATGCTTTTATATTAGTGTTAGAGCCTATCGGGTGAGTTAGGAGTGAATTGAATTGAAAATGAAGCAAATAGCATGTTTGAAGGAAGTTTGAATATGGAAAGTCAACCTAGAGTTGACTATCGAGTTAGAGTGCTCGGAATCAGATTCTGATGATTCGACTAGTTTCGGGGGATCATTTATGACTTAGGAGAGCAATCGGAATTGAAATTGGAGGCCCGATGTAGAAATAGGCTTGAATTGGCTAAGGTTGAATTTTGGCGAAAACCGGATGGGAGGTGAGATTTTGATCCGGGGGTCGGAATGGAATTCCGATAATTCCTGTAGCTTCATTATGCGATTTTGGATATGTCTGCAAATTTTCAGGTCATTCGGACGTCGTTTGGTCAGGGTTTTGAGTGAATGAGCAATTCGAAAATTTTGAAGAAACTTAGGCTTGAATCCGTGTGTAATTGGTGATTTTGATGTTTAGGATGGTGTTTTTATGATTGGAACAAGTTCGTATCGTGTTTTGGAGTATGTTGGTGGTTTTCGTTGGGGTCCCGGGAGCCTCGGGATGAATTCGGGGGTCCAAACGGACCAATTTGTGCCAAAGGCACTGCCTGTTTCTGCTGCAATAAATGCAGAGAATTTTTGTGTTTCGCGATCGCGTAGGGTAAAGCTGGGAAGCTCTGCGATCGCAAGGTTGAGTCTGTGATCGCGTAGTGTATCAGAGTGAGGCCGTAAATTTGTTCTTCGCGATCGCGGGAAGAGTGATGCGATCGCGTAAGGTTGACTGGTTGTGCATCGCGATCGCGTGTGTATTGATGCGATCGCGTAGGGTCGTTAAGTGGGTCACTGCGATCACTTCCAGGTTCACGCGATCGTGTAGAGGAAAAGTTGGTAGCCCAGGATTTGTGCATCGCGATCGCGAGCCCAGTGCTGCGATCGCGTAGAGTTAAATGTTCATGCAGTAAGTTTAATTGCAGAAGAGAGGGCTTACGGGTTCATATACCCAAAACACCATTTTTGAGCCCTAGAGAGAAGAAATCACGGGAAAATGCTGGGGAAATCATCGGGTATTCATCGGAGGTAAGTTTCTTGACTCAAAAACATCATTTTATGGTAGAATTAACATCAATCTTCATGAATTTGGGTAGAAATTGTGAAGGATTGTGGCCTAGATATTGAAAACGAAAATTTGGGTTTTGAAAGGCCAATCGAACTCCGATTTTGGTAAATTTTATATGTATGGACTCGTGGCGAGACGAGGATTCTGGAAATATGAGTTTCGAAATTTTTCGAGATGTGGGCTCGGGGCTCGGGTTTTGCAAATTTCGTGATTTTTGATATTTTTCGAGTTCTTTCGATTGGGTTATGTTCCATTAGCCTATTTTCATATATTTGTGCTGATTTGTGCTAGTTTTGACGTGCGTGGATGCTGGTTCGAGGAGCTAAGGCGTCGCAGGCATGAGTTTTCGTCGGTTCGAGGTGGGTAATACTTGTAAATGATGTCCTGAGGGTTAGTAAACCCCGGACTTGCACATCTTAGTGCTGTGTCGAGGTGACTTGCACGCCGGATAACTGGCGTGGGGTAGAGCACCATTGGGGATTGTGACTTGGTCCGTCCCGCGTAATAAATAATAACACCTAATTGTTGTAATGAATTGGACTAATTATAATGTTTGGGCTTCGTGCCGATTATTTGAATCCTTCGGGGATTAGTATCATTGTCTTGATAACACTGTACATATTTTAATCTAAATTTAAGGTTTAAAATGGTATTTTGCTATTCAGCATTTTTATAAGGTTATGAAAAACTTGAACAAGGTCTTAATAACATTTTAGCTGTGAGCAAATATGATATTGTTGCCCGTAGGGTTTTCTTGATTATCTGTTAAACTGATTGGGGCCGAGGGCCATATGTTAGGGCATGACATTCATATGAGCATATGCATACACATGCATGGATCGGACCGCACGCCGCAGTGGTATATGGATCGGGCTGCGCGCCGCAGCAGGTGTGATATTAATATTGTGCTTGGGCTATAGAAGCCCCTCCGGAGTCTGGACACCCCACAGTGAGCACGGGTACCCAAATTGGATCGGGCTACATGCCGTAGCGGTCATATGCATTGCATGGCATACATACATTGATTTACGTGTACTACGTGGCATAACATTCAACACTCATACATTACTGGCACACATGCATTAGTTGCCTTATTGACCAGATCTCCCGGTGTAAATTGATAAGGAGTGCTGAGCCCGAGGGGCTGATTTGAGTGCGGACTTGCACTGCTTGAGATTGTATCCAGGTATTGGTATATTATTATGAAAGAAAGTAGCTAAAATTAAGATTTCTAAATAATCTACTCACATATGCTTGAAAGGAATAAAAAAATAGTTCTGTATTGTGTAGCATGAGATAGTACCTATCGTTGTCTTCTTCCCTTCAGCATTATTAACTTTTATTATTGTTGAGTTGGAAGTACTCACACCCGACTCCCTGCACCTTGTGTGCAGATTCAGGTACATCACAGCAGGGCTGATTCTATTGCGGCTCGGGAGTGCTTTTGGACAGTCGAGGTAGCTGCCAGCGTTCGCAGGACCTGATTCTCCAGTTTGTCTGTATTTTGTTCTGATTATCCCACAGTTGTGCACAGTTATATTCACTATTTACACTTTGTATACTCCGTAGAGGCTCATGACTCTTGACCCTTCGGTCTATGGGAGTTGGCACGTGTTGGGACTTGGTTCCCTGTTTTTAATATATCTATGTTGTGCTTAAATGGGATAATACGAGCTCATAGCTCCGTAAATTGTTGCTGATTGGTCGGGCTGGCCTAGCAGTGTGTCGGGCGCCATCACGACCGGATTTGGGGTCGTGACAAGTTGGTATCAGAGCCTAGGTTTACTAGGCCTCATGAGTCTTGAGCCGGTTAGTAGAGTCTTGTGGATCGGTACGGGGACGCCTGTACTTATCCTCGGGAGGCCGCGAACCTTTAGGAAACACTTCACATTTCTTGGAATTCTTATCGTGCGCACTTGATTCATCTTGAGATATAATTTTTGAAATTCCTTCCACACGTCCGTGTACGCATCGAGCGCTCAGTAATGTAATTGCCTTACGGCTTGTGATTTCCTCGAACGAGGGGCGAGATTTAATCTCCATGAGTTCATGTTGGGCCAGTCGGGAGGACTTGAGGCCAGATCTTTGTCTATGGCTTGAGCACCAAGGTAATAATTTCACGAGTCGGTATTATGAATTTCATACGATCGGTATTGATCTTTATTGTGCAAATGGCAGTTTGATAATGGGAGAGCTGTAAGGTATTCAATTCTTATTGTGATTTGATATGTAGCCCTAGCTATGGGCGCGAGAAATAATTATCATATCTCATAATTGGAAGGTAAAGTGCCTTATGTGTAGTTGAACGAGTTTAAACTCAGGAAAGTAAAGTGCCTTTTTGATCGAATGTCGATTTTGGAAAGTTTTAAGAAACTTAGGCTTGAATCCGTGTGTAATTGGTGATTTTGATGTTTAGGATGGTGTTTTTATGATTGGAACAAGTTTGTATCGTGTCTTGGGGTATGTTGGTGGTTTTCGTTGGGGTCCCGGGAGCCTCGGGATGAATTCGAGGGTCCAAACGGACCAATTTGTGCCAAAAGGCACTGCTGTTCTGCTGCAATAATTGCAGAGAATTTTTGCTCTCTGCGATCGCGAAGTTTTGAATGCGATCGCGTAAGGCAGAAATTGGGTGTATCGCGATCGCGTGGTGATGTCTGCGATCGCGTAGGCCAATGTCGGAATGTAGTGCGATCGCGTTTGGGTTCACGCGATCGCGTAAGGTCAAGTCCGGATGCAATGCGATCGCGGGGCTGGAGTTGCGATCGCGTAGGGAACTTTGGTTGTTCACTGCGATCGCATAGAAGAAAAATCAGGCCCCAGGGATTTGTGCATCGCCATCGCGAGCCCAGTGCTGCGATCGCGTAGGGTTAATTGGCCTGGCAGTGAGTTTAAGTTCAGAACAGAACCGGTCGCGGGTTTCATACCCCAAAATGCCATTTTTGAGTTCCAAGAGAAGAAATTGACGGGAATTGCTGGGAATTCATCGGGGATTCGTTGGAGGTAAGTTTTGTGGCTTAATTACATCATTTTAACATGAAATCCTTGGTTAAATTTCTGTAAATGGAAGATTAAAGGTAGGTTTGAGCCCTAGTCCTACATTGAAGAAAAACAGTTATTTGAGTGGGCAAATAGAGTCCGATTTTGGTAAATTTGATATGCCTAGACTCGTATTGAGACGAAGGTTCCGAATATATAACTTTTATAATTTTTCGAGAAGCGCACCAAAAGTCGAGTTTTGAGAACTTGTGGGTTTTGATATAATTTGGGTTATTTCGAATGAATTACGTGAAATTAGCATATATTTATGCATTCTCTATGATTTTGAGCAGATTTGGAACCCGAGGAGATTGATTTGCGAGGAAAGCGCAAGGCGGATTGAAGCTTCTACCGGTTCGAGGTGAGTGGTGGTAGTAAACAATGTACTGAGGGTTTGAAACCCCGTACTAGCACTTCACAGTGCTATGTTGAGATGAGACGCACGTCTTGAGACGAGTGTGGTGGCATTGTGATTGGGGACTTGGACTTGGTCCTTCCCGGCTAATAGAATACTGTGTTGTATGACCGCTAATGAGATTATAACTGTACAATTGGGCTAATAGCCATGTTTGGGGCCTTGTGCCGATCTGTAGAGCATTATGGAACCTATAGAGCTAGGTGACCCGTATATCGTGCTGGAAACATTCACTCAGCCGTAGCTCTAGCTGTATAGCATAATATGAGCCAGTACTAGATGCGTACATTGAGAGAGATTATCTAAGGTGGAATTCCCTGTTCTAGCCGAGTGGGCCTGAAAGGCCAAGTCTATATTGACTGAGACAGGGTCAAGGACCCAATGTGATATATTATATTGGGCCTGAGAGGCCATGTATATACTGATCGGGATAGGGTCGAGGACCCATTATGGGGTATTATATATATATATACCTATATTGGATCGGGCTGCACGCCGCAACAATATATATATTGGATCGGACTGCACGCCGCAGTAATATACATGTAATATACATGTGGGACGGACTGCACGCCGCAGCATTATTGCGCTTGGGCTGTAGGAGCCCCTTCGGAGTCTGAGTCTGCACACATTCTCAGTGAGCACTGGTGTATATTATGGGATCGGGCTGCGCGCCGCAGCAGTATAAATATATGTACATATATATATTGGATCGGACTGCACGCCCCAGTAATACATGTGTGGATCGGGCTGCACGCCGCAGTATAATAGTGCTTGGGCCTAGGGAGCCCCTCCGAAGTCTGTATACACCCCCAGTGAGCGTCGTCGACGTTAAATGGAGCGGGCTGCGCGCCGCAGCGGTATATGTATTGGAGCGGGCTGCACGTCGCAGCATTATACTTAATCATATCCTACTATCTACTTAAATACTTGTACGTTATAGACATAGGTATGTGTCTTTATATGTTGAGATGGCCGTACACCGTAGGGGTACGAGTGAGGGTTGGATCAGTGTAGAATCTTGTAGAGACAAACGTGGTTTGGAGTTCAGAGTACTACCATAGTGATGACGTACCTGTGAGGGTTGCCTTAGAACTGCTAAGTGATAGCACAGGAGTTCTCACCTTCAGTTATTATTTATTATTGTTACTCACTGAGTTGAAATATACTCACCCTACTCCCCTGCACTTTCTGTGCAGATCCACAGGTGCCCGAGAGCAGTTGAGACATTGTAGCTGCTGATCCTCGTCTACTTTTGCGGAGATTACGAGGTAGCTGCCAGCGTCCGCAGAGCTTGTTTTCTCCTTCTTTATCATCTTGTTGATTTCCTATTTGCCTAGACTTGGTTGTATTAGGATGTTTTTCTGTAGAGGCTCAGTCTCGTGACACCACGATATGGTTGGGACCGTACTTTGTATGTTTTACATTTTGCTTATCACCTGATTTGATCATTTACTGTTTAAGTTTAATTTGATTAATAACTGGCTAGTTTAAGGGATAATATGGTCGGGCTTGCCTAGCATTGCGTTGGGCGCCATCACGACCAGGGTTTGGGTCGTGACAAGTTGGTATCAGAGCCTAGGTTAACAGGTCTCGCGGGTCATGAGCCGGTTGGTAGAGTCTCGTAGATCGGTGCGGGGACGCCTGTACTT
The DNA here is from genome assembly GCA_032618575.1 of Nicotiana noctiflora. Classification (NCBI taxonomy): domain Eukaryota; kingdom Viridiplantae; phylum Streptophyta; class Magnoliopsida; order Solanales; family Solanaceae; genus Nicotiana; species Nicotiana noctiflora. The sequence goes on along the minus strand of JASVEL010012252.1, from coordinate 48,310 downwards.
ATCCTCGGGAGGCTGCAAACCTTTTTAGGAAAAGTTTCAATTCTTGGAATTCTTGTCCTGCGATTGCTTTTGACTTGATCTGAACTTTGACATTCTATTCTCTCGCAGATGGCGAGAACTCGATCATCCGGACGTGGAGGACGACCACCACTACCACCTACTAGAGGCCGTGGACGCGGCCGTGGTCGTGGCGGAGTTAGGGCAGCTGAGGCAGTGCAAGCTGACCCACAGCCCCCAGTTGCAGAGATGCCGACAGCACCAGATCAGGCACCAGCTGTGCCCATTGTCATTCTGGGTCTACAGGAGACCCTGGCTCAGATACTAGCAGTCTGCACTGGCCTAGCGCAGGCGGTTTCAGTTACTACTGCAGCAGCTGCATCAGGGATCGGGGGTGGTAATCAGACCCCTGCAGTACGCACTCTAGAGCCAGCAGTGCAGGGCATACAGACACCAGAGGCTCCTCTAGTTCAGCCTGTGGTTCCGGTTCAGCCAGCAGATCAGGTTCAGGGGGACAGGGTCCCAGCTATGACAGACGATGAGCAGCGTCATCTCGAGAGGTTCACCAGGTTATCTCCTCCCGTGTTTACTGTTGCTCCGGGCGAGGACGCCCAAGGTTTTCTGGATAAGTGCCGTCGGATGCTTCGTACGGCAGGGATATTGGAGTCCAGTGGGGTATCTTTCACTACCTTCCAGTTTCAGGGACCAGCCTTCGCTTGGTGGGAGGCTTATGAGCGCCGCAGGCCAGCCGGAGCGGCACCACTATCATGGCCGGAGTTCTCCACTATGTTCTTGGAGAAATGGGTGCCTCGATCTCAGAGAGAGGAGATGCGTAGGCAGTTTGAGGGTCTCTGTCAGGGGGACATGTCAGTGTCAGAGTATGAGATCAGGTTTACAGAGTTGTCCGGATATGCACCGTGGTTGGTTCATTCCGACAGAGAGAGGATTGGGCGCTTCGTGGACGGCCTCATTTATCCCATTCGTATTCTGATGACTCGGGAGAGGGTTTTGAGTCGTACATTTGAGGATGCCGTGGATATTGCTCGCGACATTGAGACAGATCGTCGCAGGGAGCGGGATGAGAGGGAGGCCAAGAGGCCTCGAGGAGCGGCTAGTTCCAGCGACACTCAGACCAGAGGCCAGAGTCAGCAGAGCCGAGGTCGCTCTTTCAGGTCTTCGCAGTCGGGTCGCTCAGATCGTCGCAGATGGTCTCCTAGATAGGGTTATCAGGGTTCGCACCAAAGCCAACCATCTCTCAGTGCCATGCCAGCTCAGAGTTCTTCACAGGCCCCATCCGCTCAGGGTTCATCTCGGCCTAGTTCATCAGCTGGCCACTCCAGCGCCAGAGGTCCTTATCAGTCTCAGTCCCCAGCACCGGGGAGTTGCTACGAGTGCGGAGAGTTTGGGCACCACCGTAGGGAGTGTCCCCGTCTTGTTTCCAGATCTTATCAGCAGAGGGGGCAGCCCTCGTCATCTGGTCCTTCTACTTCAGCACCCGCCCCGTCAGCTAGGGGTGAGGGTCAGACAGCTAGGGGTCGCTCTCGAGGGGGAGGCCAATCAGGTGGGCAGGCTAGATGCTATGCTTTTCAGGGCCGATCTGAGGCCGTTGCTTCTGATGCTGTCATCACAGGTATTATTTCAGTCTGCCACAGAGATGCCTCAGTATTGTTTGATCCCGGTTCTACTTATTCTTATGTGTCTACATATTTTGCTCCTCATTTGGGCATGACCCGAGGGAGTCTTGAGCTGCCAGTGCATGTATCTACCCCGGTAGGGGATACTATTGTTGTGGACCACGTATACCGATCCTGTTTGGTCACTATTGGGGGTCTGGCGACCCGAGTTGACCTGTTGCTTCTCAGCATGATCGAGTTTGATGTTATATTAGGCATGGACCGGCTATCTCCATGTCATGCTATTCTAGACTGTCATGCTAAGACAGTCACCTTGGCTGTGACGGGCATTCAGAGGATCGAGTGGCGAGGCACGACTGAGTATGTACCTAGCAGGGTAATATCTTTCCTCAAGGCCCAACGAATGGTCGGGAAGGGATGTCTCTCTTATTTAGCATTTGTGCGGGAGGTCGAGGCCCAGACTCCAAGTATTGATTCTGTTCCCATTGTGCGAGACTTTCCTGATGTGTTTCCCTCAGACCTGCCGGGCATGCCGCCTGACAGGGATATTGATTTTGGTATCGATTTGGTGCCAGGCACTCAGCCTATTTCTATTCCTCCGTATCGGGTGGCACTAGCTGAGTTGAAGGAATTGATGGAGCAGCTCCAGGAACTCCTAGATAAGGGGTTCATTCGGCCGAGTGTGTCGCTGTGGGGTGCACCGGTCCTGCTTGTTAAGAAGAAGGATGGATCCATCAGGATGTGTATTGACTACAGGCAGCTAAATAATGTAACAGTGAAGAATAAGTATCCTCTACCTCGTATTGATGATTTATTTGATCATCTCCAGGGAGCTAGGGTGTTCTCGAAGATTGATCTTCGTTCAGGCTACCATCAGCTGAAGATTAGAGAGTCTGACATTATGAAGACTGCATTCCGGACCAGATATGGTCACTATGAGTTCCTTGTGATGTCTTTTGGGCTGACCAACGACCCAGCAGCATTTATGCATCTGATGAACAGTGTGTTCAGGCGTATCTTGATTCATTTGTGATTGTGTTCATTGACGACATTCTAGTCTACTCTCGTAGCCAGGAGGAGCATGCTCGGCACTTGAGTATTGTGTTGCAGAGATTGAGAGAGGAGAAGCTGTATGCCAAGTTCTCCAAATGTGAGTTCTGGCTTGAGTCCGTGGCATTCTTAGGGCACGTGTTGTCCTGTGATGGTATTCAGGTAGATCCGAGGAAGGTCGAGGCAGTGCAGAGTTGGCCCAGACCGACCTCAGTTACTGAGATCCGTATCTTTCTGGGATTGGCAGGGTATTATCGCCGATTCGTTCAGGGATTCTCTTCTATTGCTTTACCCTTGACTAGATTGACTCAGAAGGGTGTTCCTTTCTTATGGTCCGAGGAGTGCGAGGAGAGCTTTCAGAAGCTCAAGACAGCACTGACCACAGCACCAGTCTTGATTCTGCCGACAGCTTCAGATTCTTATACTGTATATTGTGATGCCTCAGGAGTTGGCATTGGTTGTGTGTTGATGCAGGAGGGTAGGGTCATTGCTTATGCTTCTCGTCAGTTGAAGCCCCACGAGAAGAACTACACTGTTCATGATTTGGAGCTAGCAGCCATAGTTCATGCTTTGAAGATTTGGAGGCATTACCTGTATGGTGTCTCCTGTGAGGTGTTCACGGATCATCGCAGCCTTCAGCACTTATTCAGACTGAAGGACCTTAATTTGAGACAGCGGAGGTGGTTGGAGTTGCTTAAGGATTATGACATCACTATTTTGTATCATCCGGGGAAGGCCAATGTGGTGGCCGATGCCTTGAGTCGGAAGGTGGTTAGCATGGGCAGCCTAGTTTTCATCCCAGTTGGGGAGAGGCCATTTGCTTATGATGTTCATGCCCTAGCCAATCGGCTAGTGAGATTAGATATTTCGGAGCCGAGTCGGGTGTTGGCTTGTGTTGTTTCTCGATCTTCCTTATATGATCGCATCAGGGAGCGACAGTATGATGACCCACATTTGCTTGTCCTTAAGGACAGAGTGCAGCATAATGATGTCAGAGATGTGACTATCGACAGTGATGGTGTTTTGAGGATGCAGGGCCGTATATGTGTGCCCAATGTTGATGGTTTGCGGGAGTTGATACTTGAGGAGGCACACAGCTCGCGGTACTCTATTCACCCAGGTGCCGCAAAGATGTACCAAGACTTGAGACAGCACTACTGGTGGAGGAGAATGAAGATGGATATTGTTAGGCATGTAGCTAAGTGCCTCAATTGCCAGCAGGTCAAGTATGAGCATCAGAGACCGGGCGGTGTTCTTCAGCGTATGGTTATTCCCGAGTGGAAATGGGAGAGGATCACCATAGATTTTGTTACTCGACTCCCTCGGACAGCGAGGAAGTTTGATTCTGTATGGGTGATTGTCGATCGGCTGACTAAGTCCGCACCTTTCATCCCAGTTAGTACTACTTACTCATCGGAGCGGTTGGCAGCGATCTTTATTCGGGAGATTGTCAGGTTGCATGGGGTCCTAGTGTCTATTATATCTGACAGAGGCACTCAGTTCACTTCTCAGTTTTGGAGAGCATTTCAGCGGGAGATGGGTACGCGGGTTGAGTTGAGCACCGCATTTCACCCCCAGACAGACGGACAGTCTGAGCGCACTATTCAGATCCTGGAAGATATGTTGCGAGCATGTGTGATTGACTTTGGTGGTTCATGGGATGAGTTTTTGCCACTTGATGATTTTGCCTACAACAACAGTTATCAGTCGAGTATTCAGATGGCCCCGTATGAGGCATTGTATGGCAGATGGTGTAGATCCCCCGTGGGATGGTTTGAGCCTGGCGAGGATAGATTGATAGGGACTGAGTTAGTTCAGGATGCTCTGGATAGAGCAAAGTTTATCCAGGAGAGGCTTCGCACAGCACAGTCTCGCCAGAAGAGTTATGCAGACCGTAGGGTTCGAGAGTTGTCTTTCATGGTCGGTGATAGAGTATTGCTGAAGGTTTCACCCATGAAGGGTGTCATGAGGTTCGGGAAGAAAGGGAAGTTGAGTCCCGTGTACATTGGTCCTTTTGAGATACTCAGGAGAGTTGGGGAGGTGGCATATGAGTTAGCCTTGCCACCCAGCTTATCCAGCGTTCATCCAGTATTCCATGTGTCTATGCTCCGAAAGTACATCGAGGATCCGTCTCATGTATTAGACTTCAGTACCATTCAGCTTGATAGTGATCTATCATATGACGTGGAGCCTATTGCTATTTTAGGTCGCCAGGTAAGAAAATTGAGGTCGAAGGAGATTGCAGCAGTTAAGGTGCAGTGGAGAGGTCGGCCCGTGGAGGAGGCTACTTGGGAGGTCGAGCATGAGATGCGGAGCAGGTACCCTCAGCTATTTGAGACTTCAGGTATGTTTCTTGACCCGCTCGAGGACGAGCGTTTGCTTAAGAGGGGGAGAATGTGACGACCAGGCCCGTCGTCACGGGAATTACCACCCCGTTATGTTGTAATTACATAATTCATGCTTTTATATCAGTGTTAGAGTCTATCGGGGGAGTTAGGAGTGAATTGGATTGAAAATGAGGCATATAGCCTTTTTGGAGGAAACTTGAATAAGGAAAATCAACCCAGAGTTGACTATTTAGTTAGAGAGCTCGGAATCGAATTATGATGATTCGGTCAGCTCCGGGAGATCATTTGTGAGCTTAGGAGAGCGATCGGAATTGAATTTGGAGATACGGTGTAGAAATAGGCTTGAATTGGCTAAGGTTGAATTTTGGCGAAATCCGATCGATAGGTGAGATTTTTATCTGGGAGTCGGAATGGAATTCCGATAGTTGCAGTAGCTCCGTTAGGTGATTTTGGATGTGCCTGCAAAATTTTAGGTCATTCGGAGGTCGTTTGGTCGGGTTTTTGATCGAATGTCGATTTCGGAAAGTTTTAAGAAACTTAGGCTTGAATCCGTGTGTAATTGGTGATTTTGATGTTTAGGATGGTGTTTTTATGATTGGAACAAGTTCGTATCGTGTCTTGAGGTATGTTGGTGGTTTTCGTTGGGGTCCCGGGAGCCTCAGGATGAATTCGGGGGTCCAAACGGACCAATTTGTGCCAAAAGGCACTGCTGTTCTGCTGCAATAGTTGCAGAGAATTTTTGCTCTCTGCGATCACGAAGTTTTGAATGCGATCACGTAAGGCAGCGTTTGGGTGTATCGCGATTGCGTGGTGATGTCTGCGATCGCGTAGGCCAATGTCGGAATGCAGTGCGATCGCGTTTGGGTTCACGCGATCGCGTAAGGTCAAGTCCGGATGCAATGCGATCGCGGGGCTGGAGTTGCGATCGCGTAGGGATCTTTTGTTGTTCACCGCGATCGCGTGCCAAAGGCTGCGATCGCGTAGAAGAAAAATCAGGCCCCAGGGATTTGTGCATCGCGATCGCGAGCCCAGTGCTGCGATCGCGTAGGGTTAATTGGCCTGGCAGTGAGTTTAAGTTCAGAACAGAACCAGTCGCGGGTTTCATACCCCCAAAACGCCATTTTTGAGTTCTAGAGAGAGGAACTCACGGGAATTGCTGGGAATTCATCGGGGATTCGTCGGAGGTAAGTTTTGTGGCTTAATTACATCATTTTAACATGAAATCCTTGGTTAAATTTCTGTAAATGGAAGATTAAAGGTGGGTTTGAGCCCTAGGCCTAAATTGAAGAAAAACACCGATTTGAGTGGGCAAATGGAGTCCGATTTTGGTAAATTTGATATGCCTAGACTCGTATTGAGACGAAGGTTCCGAATATATAACTTTTATAATTTTTTGAGAAGCGCACCAAAAGTCGGGTTTTGACAACTTGTGGGTTTTGATATAATTTGGGTTATTTCGAATGAATTACGTGAAATTAGCATATATTGATGCATTCTCTATGATTTTGAGCAGATTTGGAACCCGAGGAGATTGATTTGCGAGGTAAGCGCAAGGCGGATTGAAGCTTCTACCGGTTCGAGGTGAGTGGTGGTAGTAACCAATGTACTGAGGGTTTGAAACCCCGTACTAGCACTTCACAGTGCTATGTTGAGATGAGACGCACGTCTTGAGACGAGTGTGGTGGCATTGTGATTGGGGACTTGGACTTGGTCCTTCCCGGCTAATAGAATACTGTGTTGTATGACCGCTAATGAGATTATAACTGTACAATTGGGCTAATAGCCATGTTTGGGGCCTTGTGCCGATCTGTAGAGCATTATGGAACCTATAGAGCTAGGTGACCCGTATATCGTGTTGGAAACATTCACTCAGCCGTAGCTCTAGCTGTATAGCATAATATGAGCCAATACTAGATGCGTACATTGAGAGAGATTATCTAAGGTGGAATTCCCTGTTCTAGCTGAGTGGGCCTGAAAGGCCAAGTCTATATTGACCGAGACAGGGTCTAGGACCCACTGTGATATATTATATTGGGCCTGAGAGGCCAAGCACATATTGACTGGGATAGGGTCGAGGACCCATTATGGGGTATTATATATATATACCTATATTGGATCAGGCTGCACGCCGCAGCAGTATATATATTGGATCGGACTACACACCGCAGTAATATACATGTAATATACATGTAATATACATGTGGGACGGACTGCACGCCGCAGTATTATTGCGCTTGGGCTGTAGGAGCCCCTTCGGAGTCTGAGTCTGCACACATTCTCAGTGAGCACTGGTGTATATTATGGGATGGGGCTGCGCGCCGCAACTGTATAAATATATATACATATAAATATTGGATCGGACTGTATGCCGCAGTAATACATGTATGGATCGGGCTGCACGCTGCAGTGTAATAGTGCTTGGGCCTAGGGAGCCCCTCCGAAGTCCGTATACACCCCCAGTGAGCGCCGTCGACGTTAAATGGAGCGGGCTGCGCGCCGCAGCGTTATATGTATTGGAGCGGGCTGCACGCCGCATCATTATACTTAATCATATCCTACTATCTACTTAAATACTTATACGTTATAGACATAGGTATGTGTCTTTATATGTTGAGATGGCCGTACACCGTAGGGGTACGAGTGAGGGTTGGATCAGTGTAGAATCTTGTAGAGACAAACGTGGTTTGGAGTTCAGAGTACTACCATAGTGATGACGTACCTGTGAGGGTTGCCTTAGAACTGCTAAGTGATAGCACAGGAGTTCTTACCTTCAGTTATTATTTATTATTGTTACTCACCGAGTTGAAATATACTCACCCCACTCCCCTGCACTTTCTGTGCAGATCCACAGGTGCCCGAGAGCAGTTGAGACATTGTAGCTGCTGATCCATGTCTACTTTTGCGGAGATTACGAGGTAGCTGCCAGCGTCCGCAGAGCTTGTTTTCTCCTTCTTTATCATCTTGTTGATTTCCTATTTGCCTAGACTTGGTTGTATTAGGATGTTATTCTGTAGAGGCTCGGTCTCGTGACACCACGATATGGTTGGGACCGTACTTTGTATGTTTTACATTTCGCTTATCACCTGATATGATCATTTACTGTTTAAGTTTAATTTGATTAATAACTGGCTAATTTAAGGGATAATATGGTCGGGCTTGCCTAGCATTGCGTTGGGCGCCATCACGACCAGGGTTTGGGTCGTGACAGTAGAGTTACCGCCATGATGACTTGTCCTCGGCCATAGTCTCATTCCCTTAGATGATTTCTCAACTCCCTCTCTAGTTAGGCCTTTTGTAAGCGGATCCGCCAAATTATCCTTTGATTTTACATAATCAATTGTGATAATTCCACTAGAAAGTAGTTGCCTAACGGTTCTATGTCTCCGTCTTATATGACAAGACATAACACTCCTAGCCCTTCCTATTGTTTCTACATATAGGTGCCAAAAATTGGGCAAAAATAGAATATCTTTCAAGAAATTCCAGAGCCATTCAGCTTCGTCACCAGCCTTGCCTAAGGCTACAAACTCAGCCTCCACTATAGAGCGATCAATACACATTTATTTGGACGATTTCCAATACATCGCTCATCCACTGACTGGTTAGAATCGGTTTAACCGGTGATCTAATTTTCATCACTATACCCCCATATTATTGCGGGATACTTATTATAGTGCAAAGCATAATTTGGAGTATATTTCAAATACTTCAAAACTCATTTCATTATCGTAAACATTCAATGCAAACTTCCTTATGTTGTAGATTAATACGTCTCGACTTTCGATTGCATATCAGATTATTGACTACACTTAATGTAGTATATTATAATGACAGCTGGAATGATTAGCGTCAATTGTGACCGTAGCCTTTTAATATATAACACATTTCTCAATCACTCTGCCATTTCCAAGCATTTGTATGCTATTTATTCATACGTCTATATGATATGCAAATTATAGCACCTTTATTTATGAAACAAATCCAACTTGCAATGGATTTTGTTCATGTTCATTGGTTGGTTCACCTCATTATAGACCAATGTATTAATATATCCGTTCATGAACAGTCATTTCCATACTAAAACGTACATACGTATTATTTTATGAAAAGTCACAACCTTCAAAGTGACATCATTTCATAAAAGAACCAAACAATATAAATTTTCATTAAAGAAAAATGACCTTTCGAGAAAGACATGTGACCAACTTCTGAATTAGTAGTTTCATCAACTAGTCTTCATTAAGACTAAACAACCGATGAATTTACCAACTACTATATCAACGAGTTTCAAATATCAATTTAGACATTACGTCTGACATTTGCTTTTGTCATGCATAAGATAAAATCCCCCACATTTTAAATATTTCATCAACATATAATCAAAATAACGACTATATATATGACTTGAAGTATTCTTTATGTAAACACTTTTATTTACACTCATTAATTTTTGAAACTATTTGACAATATTATTTGGTCAAATCTCGCATGTCATTGTTTGGGTGACTTAACAAGTCGACACACCTTCGTTTCTTTTTCGGGAACCATGAACCCTTTAGGTTGTTCCGTGTAAATTTCTTCCTCCATATCTCCATTTAAGAAGATTTTCTTTACCCTTTAGGTTGTTCCATGTAAATTTCTTCCTCCAAATCTCCATTTAAGAAGATTTTCTTTAATTTCATCTGATGGATTTCAAGGCCATACACCGCGGCTAACGCTATTAACACCTGAGTAGATGTAATCATCATTACCGGTGAGTATGTATCAAAATAAACAAGACCTTCTCGTTGTCTAAACTCTTTTGACAACTAATCTTGCCTTATATTTGTCAATAGCACCATCAACTTTCATTTTACTTTTTGAAAATCCACTTAGAATCCAAATGTTTGGAGGAAGATCAACCATTTTCCCAAGTATGATTACTTAATATGGATTCTATATTACTATTGACAGCCTCTTTTCAATATTATGCTTCCGAGCAAGACATTGCTTCTTTAAATGTTTGAAGCTCACTTTCCAACAAGAATGTCAGAAAATCTAGTTAAAAGGAAGTAGTTATCTTTTGACGTTTACTACATCTTAGATTCACCTCAATAGATGTACTTTCTTTTGCTTCTTCCCGTGTTCACTTAGATTTTTCACTAGACGGCTCACATTCCTTTTATACTGATAACTATTCTCACAGAATTCAGCATTATCTGATTCAATTACCGTATTAATATGAATGTCGGGATTTTCTGATTTATGAATCAGAAAACGATATGCCTTACTATTTGTTGCATATCTTATGAAAACGAATCAACAGTTTTCGATCCGATTTTATCCTTTTGGGTTTAAGAACTTGCACTTTACCCAAATATTCCCCACACTTGAAAATATTTCAAGTTGGGTTTTCTTCCTTTTATTCATTTTTCGTATGAAAGGATTCCGTAAGAATAGCTTCTACCCACAAGATTTGGGGTAAACAAGAACTTACAACAAGGTATTTTAGCATTTCCTTTAACGTTCTACTCATTCTTTTCGCGATTCCATTAGATTGCGCTAATGAAGGGGCATTCGTTTGGTAAATAGTACCATATTCCAAACATATTTCATCAAAAAGGAGATTCATATTCGACGCCCATATTACATTGTTGACCCCGCCACAAGTACTGTTGTTTCTGCCATAACATAGTCAGAATAAATAGTGAAGTTTTTAATCTTCAAACCAATCTGACACAATCAGAATTAATAAACGGTGAAGTTTTTAATCTTCTAACCGAGTACTACCTGATACCGGATATATTAAATGGTAAAGTTTTTAATCTTCAAACCATGTAATATGTGACACAACAAATTTAATAAACGATGAAATTTTTAATCTTCAAATTGAATAATAAATTAAAGTAAAAAATCTCTAAGATTTTAATCTCCAAAATGAGTATAAAGTCACTTAGACTTTAATTTCCGACAAATGAGTAGAAAGTCACAAAGACTTTAATTTCAACGAACGAGTACAAAATCAAGCAGATTTTTATCTCGTAGCAGGAGTAGAGGATCATGAAGATTTTATTCTCCATAACAAGTGTAGAAAATCACGAGAATTGTAATTCCCTTTCCAAATGGTTTTTCGACTAACCATTATACCCCAACATATTTTAACAGTTTGATATATTATTCTTATCAAACTAACATATGTATATCTTTAACAAAAAAAACTATATACATATAAAATATCATTTGCATGATCTCAAACAAATTTTAAGTATTATTGTTAGTATGATTCATACTTACAACCATATATACTTTATTTTCAGGCATGCCACCAAATTGTATACCGACAATTTGATCTCAAAAGAATAACAAAATTAACTTTTAGACATATGTTATTCTAGGTCATCACAGCAATGCAAATAAAATATATTTTGAGATCATAATAATCTACCCAATATAAAACAATTAACATCATAAATCACAAGGGTAGATAAATTAAAGAATGATTAGAGGAATTAGAACCTAGTTTTATTGTCACCTCTTGATAATAAAAATCGAAGAAGAGGGTCCAACCACTTACGCCGTAATTTTCATAAGATTTAAATCACCAAAAACTCATTTGGGTAGTTCATTTCCTTGTCAACTAGCGAAATAAAAAACCCTGAGATATGTTCATGTTGCTTATATCCATGCCCTTGTTACCAACAACTTGGCAGCAGTGGCAAACCACCAGAATAGCAGTCTTATTGGTGATTGCGTTATATCGTTTGATTTAAATAGACGCTACTTATTAGAGAATGGAAGCATAGATTGAAAATTAGCCTATTTGCTGGTGATGTAATTTTCCAATAAACCAAGGGATTATGTTGCTTATCTCCATGCCTGAACCAATTTAAGGCCTTTGCATTTTCCAACATATATTCAACCCCTCTAATGTATTGACTTACTTGATGTAACAGTAAGCAAACTTGAATTGTAGTCTAGATATGGCGGCGACAAACGTCCATGTAGCCATACTATACGATTGCATTGCTTCACCGCGAAAGCCATCACTATATAACAGTGAGTATACACAAAGTAAATTCAATAATTGTTACTTTCGTGTTCCATTTCTGTAATCACCAGAATGCCAGTAATGCCTTCAATTCCCTTACGAATACACTTCATTAAATTCATTAAGATTGTTGGAAATCTGTGTTCAAAATCAGAAAATCATAGAAGTAAACAAACGTTAGTTCAATAAACAAAACGTGAAATAATAATTCCGAGCCCACAAGTTGCTTGTGTGTCCTTAAGGAATTTAATCCCCTCACTGTTGCCCAAGGTTTTGGATTAATTCCTCCCAGGATAGAACGGAATAACTACTCTGCAACACTGGCAATCGAAACTGCAGAATGTCAGCGAACTCAACAGATGGAGCAAATCACAATTGACACTTAAGTTTATTTGAAAATAATGCAACAATATAAAAAGAGGGGATAAATTTTTAGATTTTTCCATTTGATTTTCATGTCTAAAATATGAGGCCAAGCCTCTAAATTTATAGACAAAGGAAGAGTGATATGTAGAGGTGCAATCTAAAAGGTGCCTCTTATGAAGAGGTACAATCCAAAAGGTGCCTCTTCCATTTCCCATTCACACCCTTTTAAAAAAAATGCAACAGATGGCAATGCATTGGAGACTAGCAACTGTGGATAGGCTGATTAGATGAGGAATACCAGTACCTACAGAATGTGTTTTGTGTATGACAGATTAAGCAATTAAATCATGCAAATAGATTAAGTAGGTAGCTCATGCAATTAAATAGATCACCAATTATGTCTTATAAATAGATTAAGAAATTAAATCATGCAAATTCTAATAAAATTAGTGGAACAAGTTAATGTAGTTCATAATAACAATAAATTAAAAATAAAATATTAAGTACACACTATTCATAATTTAGATCATAAGTAATATTTCCTAACAGAACATATAATTCATAATTTAAAATACATAACATAATAATTTTCTAATAACGTGACATATAATCCATAATAAAAAATTCATATTCCATAAACCCTTAGCAATTATACCATAAATATATTACTCTAATTCAATAGCCAGATGAAAATAAGAGCAAAAATATGAAAAATAAGGTTAACTATCATTAAAAAAACAAAACAACGAGGATAAAGAAATAAGGAGTTGGGAAAATAAATATAATATTTTGTATACTTGAAAATAACCAATAATATATAGCTAATTAGAGATTAAAGTAATTGGAATTGGAGTTAAAGTCAAATTAGAAGATAAAACGAAGAAAAAAAAAAGGAGGCATGTGACGACCCGGCCCGTCGTCATGGGAATTACCACCCTGTTATGTTGTAAATACATGTTTTATGATTTTATATCAATGTTAAAGTCTATCGGGTGAGTTAGGAGTGAATTGGATTGAAAATGAGGCATATAGCCTTTGTGAAGGAAACTTGAATAAGGAAAGTCAACCCGGAGTTGACTATTTGGTTAGAGGGCTCGGAATCGGATTCCGATGATTCGGTTAGTTCCGGGAGGTGAATTGTGACTTAGGGGAGCGATCGGAATTGAATTCGGAGACCCGGTGTAGAAATAGGCTTGAATTGGCTAAGGTTGAATTTTGACGAAATCCGAACGGTAGGTGAGATTTTGATCCGGGAGTCGGAATGGAATTCCGACAGTTGCAGTAGCTTCGTTAGGTGATTTTGGATGTGCCTGCAAAATTTCAGGTCATTCGGACGTCGTTTGGTCGGGTTTTTGATTGAATGTGTAATTTGGAATGTTTTAAGGAATTTAGGCTTGAATTCGATGCGAATTATGAGTTTTGATGTTGTTAGACGTGTTTTGAGGATTGGAGCAAGTTCGAATAAGGTATTAAGATGTGTTGGCATGTTTGGATGAGGTCCCGGGGGCCTCGGGGTGATTTCGGATGGTTAAACGGGAGAAAATCATGGAAATTTCAGGTTGAGAGTTCCGGTTCTGTCATTTTCGCTCCTGCGGAATTTTGGTCGCAGGAGCGAGTCCGCAGAAGCGGATATTGGAGCGCAGAAGCGCTTGTGACCGCAGAAGCAGAGCTGGGCCCGCAGGGGCGGCACCGCTGGTGCGGAAGGTGAGCCGCAGAAGCGGCCCAGGGCCATGAGGTGAGGGATCGCAGAAGCGGAAGGGTAGCCACTTAGGCGAGTCCGCGTGGCGGACTCCTAGTCGCAGAAGCGGGAAATCCCGCATGAGCTGGGGAATTTCCGCAGAAGCGGACACGCATGAGCGGTCCGTGGATCGCAGGTGCGGAAATGGCCAAATATGCCTCGGTTCGCAGAAGCGACCCTTTGGTCGCGGATACGGGTGCATAGGAGCGGAAAATATTCCGCAGAAGCGAAAATCGCTGTAAGTAAGTGTATCCGAAGTTAGAAAAATTTCAGAACATTTCACACATTTTGGGTCTCGGCTTTAGAGGCGATTTGGGCGATTTTGAAGAGAAATTCAAGGGAAATCATCAGGTAATCATCTATGGACTTAAACTATGATTAGTATTGGTAATATTATGCAATTATATCATGAAAATGGAGGAATTTGGGGTAACTTATGGAGGATTTAGCCCTAGGCTTGGACTTTAGAAAATCAAGGTTTTGAATGGGCAAATGGAGTCCGAATTTGGTAAAATTGATATGCTTAGACTCGTATTGAGATGAGGGTTCCGAATATGTGACTTTCGTGATTTTTCGATAAGCGTACCGAAAGTCGGGTTTTGACAACTTTGGGAATTTTGATGTAAATTGAGTTGTATTGATTGGATGTCGTCCCATTGGCCTAATTTGTTGTGTTTCTACTGTATTTGATCAGATTCTACGCGTGCGGAGCTTGATTCTCGTGGCAAGGGCATTTCGGAGTAGTCGTCGCGCCGTATTGAGGTGAGTAATAGATGTGGGTGATGACCAGCGGGTTCGAAACCCCGGTATACCACTTTGTGACGCTGTATAGCGGCGAGACACGCACACTCTCGAGAGTGCGGGGTCGATCATGAACTGGAGACTACATATTAGTCCAACCTGTTGATACTGTATTATTGGCTATTCTATAGCCGTCGAACCTCCTTCTCGGATGGTTGCATATATATATATATATTGTGATAATGGCCACTCTTGAGCCGAGGAACCCCCTTCTCGGGCGGTTGAGTATACATGTGGGCCGTGAGCCAGTTATTGGATCCCGCGAGGATCGTTATCATTGTCTTATCATATAGACATGCTAGTTTACTACTAGTCCGCAGCTATTTTTGTTATTATGCTAATTCCAATCTCTGGAACTTGGTATTACTGTTTTCCAACTGAAAAATGATAAAAAGAGTTTTCAAAAACTACTTTTGAGCCTACGAGGCTGTATCTGCATATTAGCTGACTAGTAGTGGATCGGGCTGCGCGCCGCAGCGAGATATATGTTGGATCGGACTGCACGCCGCAGGAATATCTCTATGAGATGTGCTTGGGCTGTAGGAGCCCCTCCGGAGTCTGAACCCCCACAGTGAGCACGGGTACCCAAAATTGGAGTCGGCTACACGCCGTAGCGGTCATATCATGCATTGCATTGCATTTAGCTACATCTGCTAGCTGTTATGCTATTGATTGGTATTTGTTGGTACAGGTACAGTTGATATTAATTCTGTGACAGGGTATTTGACTACAGCTTTACATAGTGCTTTATTGCGGATTTCTTATCTCGCTGTCTTACCCTTGTTTATTACCACTGAGTCTGGCAGTACTCATTTTACTCCCTGCACCTTGTGTGCAGATCTAGGTACCTCTCAGCAGTGATCCAGTAGTTGTGCGAGGCGACATCCGTGGGATATACGAGGTAGCTGCAGAGTCCGCAGGACCCGATATTCCTTCCCACTGTCTTTTGATTTTGTATTGACATTTCTCTCTGAGCTTTGGTTGTAAACCGTATTACACTTATGTTCTTTAGAGGCTCATGACTCTTGACCCTTCGGTCCATGGGAGTTGGTATGCGTTGGGACTTGGTTCCCCCGTTTTTGATATATCCATCACTGTTAATTTACAATTGTTATGTTTAAATGGGATAAGGCGAGCTCATAGCTCTATGATTGTTGTTGATTGGTCGGGCTGGCCTAGCAGTGTGCTGGGCGCCATCACGACCGGGTTTGGGGTCGTGACAAGTTGGTATCAGAGCCAGGTTTACTAGGCCTCATGAGTCTTGAGCCGGTTAGTAGAGTCTTGTGGATCGGTACGGGGACGCCTGTACTTATCCTCGGGAGGCTGCGAACCTTTAGGAAAACTTCACTTTTCTTGAACTCGGTCGTGCGATCTTGTTGTTCTGAGAACTGAATTTCTATATTCTATTCTCTCGCAGATGGCGAGAACGCGAGTATCAGGACGAGGTGGACGACCTCCATTGCCACCTGTTAGAGGCCGTGGGCGCGGTCGTGCTAGAGTTAGAGGTAGGGCAGCTGAGGCAGTGCCAGTTGACCCGCCTGTTGTACCAGTTCAGGAGCAGCCCCCAGTGGTTGAAGCTCCAGCAGTCCCAGTTCAGGGCCAGACTATATCTATTGCCATTCCTGGTCTTCAGGAGACTCTTGCCTAGATTTTATCAGTGTGTTCCGGTTTGGCTCTCGATATCGCGTGTTCCGCTGCTCGAGTCGCCATCGCATCGTAGCGACATCCCGCCGTGGAGGTCGGCCCCGCAGCTCGCACACCGATCCGGTTGTTCGTGACTCGATGCGAGGTCGTCCCGCTCAGTGGTTGCACCGGTTATTCCTCCGGCCGTACCCGCCCAGCTCCGAAGCATATGGTTCAGAGTTATGCCCGAGGACGAGCAGCGTCGTCTTGAGAGATTTGGTAGACTTCAGCCACCCCATTTCGAGTGGCGTTGAGGGCGAGGATGCCCGGGGTTTCTTGGATAAGTGTCAGAAGATGCTGCGTACGGCTGGTATTCTTGAGTCCGGCGGAGTTTCATTTACTACATTTCAGTTCACTGGTCCCGCATTTGATTGGTGGGAGGAGTTTGAGAGGCGTAGGCCTGCAAGAGCAGCACCTCTCACATGGCAGCAGTTCTCTACTCTCTTTCTAGAGAAATATGTACCTCGGTCTCGTCGCGAGGAGCTACGTCGCCGGTTCGAGTGGTTGATTCAGGGCGACATGTCTGTGACTCGGTATGAGCTTAGATTCACTCAGTTGGCTAGGCATGCCACATGGATGATCCCCACTGATAGGGAGAGGATCAGGAGGTTCATTGATGGCCTCAACTACTCTATCCGTATTCTTATGACCAGCGAGCGAGTTCTGTCATCATCGTTTGAGCAGGTGGCTGATATGGCACGCTCCATTGAGGCGGATCGTCGCCGAGAGAGAGAGGAGCGGGAGGCCAAGAGGCCTCGTGGTTCTGGCAGTTTCAGTGGTGCTCCATCTAGAGGGCATTCCCAGCAGAGCAGAGGTCGCTCATCTAGACCTTCTCATTCAGGCCGCCCAGAGCAGAGCGGAGGTTCTTATGGTCGTGGTCGACAGGGGTTTCAGCAGGGTCAGTCATCGCTTGGTGCCCTCCCAGCCCAGAGTGCAGCACCTACTTCTCCAGCACCAGGTGCATGTTACGAGTGTGGTGAGTTTGGCCACATGAGGAGACATTGCCCTCGACTACGTAGGGGCAGGACTCAGCAGAGGGATCAGCCCTCCTCTTCAGCACCATCTCAGTCTAGTAGAGGTGGAGGTCAGCCTTCTCGTGGACGCCCCAGGGGCGAGGAGAGATCTGGTGGAGGCCAGGCACGGTTTTATGCACTTCCTGACAGGCGTGATGCAGTTGCCTCCGATGCTGTGATTACAGGTATCATTTCTGTCTGTCACAGAGATGCCTCTGTTCTATTTGATCCAGGATCCACATATTCTTACGTGTCCTCTTATTTTGCACATCATTTGGGTGCGACTCGTGGTAGTCTTGATTTACCTGTTCATGTATCCACCCCCGTGGGTGATACGATTGTCGTGGATCATGTCTATAGATCCTGTGTTATATCTATTGGGGGTCTGGAGACCCAGGCAGATTTGTTATTGTTGGGGATGGTGGACTTTGATGTTATATTGGGTATGGACCGGTTGTCTCCGTACCATGCTATATTGGACTGTCATGCTAAGACAGTTACGTTGGCCATTCCTGGTATTTCTCGGATTGAGTGGCGGGGTTCGACCGATTTCGTCCCTAGCCGTGTTATTTCGTTCCTAAAAGCTCAGAAGATGGTTGAAAAAGGGTGTTTATCGTACTTGGCTTTTGTGAGAGATGTGGGAGCTGAGTCTCCTAGCATTGATTCTGTACCTGTTGTGAGGGACTTCCCGGATGTATTCCCCTCGGACCTGCAGGGCATGCCGCCGGACAGGGATATTGATTTTGGCATTGACTTGGTGCCGGGCACTCAGCCTATATCCATTCCTCCTTATCGGATGGCACCAGCTGAGTTGAAAGAACTGAAAGAGCAACTTCAAGAGCTTCTGGATAAGGGTTTCATCCGCCCTAGTGTGTCTCCGTGGGTGCGCCGGTATTATTTGTTAAAAAGAAAGATGGTTCCATGCGAATGTGTATTGATTATAGGCAATTGAACAAAGTGACAGTGAAGAACAAGTACCCTCTACCGCGCATAGATGATTTGTTTGATCGGTTACAGGGTGCGAGGGTGTTTTCTAAGATCGATCTTCGTTCAGGCTATCATCAGCTGAAGATCAGGGACTCGGATATTATGAAGACTGCATTCAGGACCCGGATATGGTCATTATGAGTTTCTTGTGATGTCGTTTGGGCTGACCAACGCCCCAGCAACATTTATGCATCTGATGAACAGTGTGTTCAGACCTTATTTGGATTCATTTGTGATTGTGTTCATTGATGACATTCTAGTCTACTCCCGTAGTCGGGAGGAGCA
Organism: Nicotiana noctiflora; assembly: GCA_032618575.1. Classification (NCBI taxonomy): domain Eukaryota; kingdom Viridiplantae; phylum Streptophyta; class Magnoliopsida; order Solanales; family Solanaceae; genus Nicotiana; species Nicotiana noctiflora. Next base: position 29,381 of record JASVEL010012252.1, on the reverse strand, counting down.
TGCTCAGCATTTGAGTATTGTGTTGCAGAGATTGAGGGAGGAGAAGCTATATGCTAAATTCTCCAAGTGCGAGTTTTGGCTCGAGTCCGTAGCATTTTTGGGACATGTGGTGTCTCGTGATGGTATTCGGGTTGATCAGAAAAAGATAGAGGCGGTGTAGAGTTGGCCTAGACCGTCCTCGGCTACAGAAATCAGGAGTTTTCTTGGCTTGGCGGGGTATTATCGCCGGTTTGTTCAGGGATTTTCATCCATTGCTTCTTCATTGACTAAATTGACCCAGAAGGGTGCACCATTCGTGTGGTCGGATGAGTGCGGGGGGAGCTTTCAGAAGCTCAAGACAGCTTTGACCACAGCTCCAGTGTTAGTATTGCCATCAGCCTCGGGTTCATATACCGTTTATTGTGATGCCTCGAGAGTGGGGATAGGTTGTGTGTTGATGCAGGAAGGAAAGGTAATTGCTTATGCTTCTCGGCAGTTGAAGCCGCATGAGAAGAACTATCCTGTTCATGACTTGGAGCTAGCCGCCATTGTTCATGCATTGAAGATTTGGAGGCACTATTTGTACGGTGTGTCTTGTGAGGTGTATACCGACCATCGTAGTCTCCAGCACTTGTTCAAACAGAAAGACCTTAATTTGAGACAACGGAGATGGCTAGAGTTGCTGAAGGATTATGACATTACTATATTATATCATCCGGGAAGGCCAATGTGGTGGCCGATGCTTTGAGCCGGAAGGCGGTCAGTATGGGGAGCTTGGCATATATTCCAGCTGAGGAGAGGCCATTTGCTTATGATGTTCAGGTGCTAGCCAATCGGCTAGTGAGGTTAGATATTTCGGAGCCCAGCAGGGTATTGGCTTGTGTTGTATCTCGGTCATCTCTATTTGATCGTATTCGTGAGCGCCGGTATGATGATCCACATTTGGCTGTCCTTAGGGACAGGGTTCAGCATGATGATGCTAGAGATGTCACCATTGATAGTGACGGCGTATTGAGGATGCAGGGCCGGATATGTGTGCCCAATGTTGATGGCCTTCGTGAGTTGATTCCGGAGGAGGCCCATAGCTCGCGGTATTCTATCCATCCAGGAGCCGCGAAGATGTATCAAGATTTGAAACAGCACTATTGGTGGAGAAAGATGAAAATGGACATTGTCGGACATGTAGCACGGTGCCTCAACTGTCAGCAGGTTAAGTACGAGCATCAGAGGCCCGGTGGTGTATTTCAGCGCATTGTTATTCCTGAGTGGAAATGGGAGAGGATCACTATGGACTTTGTTACCTGGACTCCCTCGGACGGCGAGGAAGTTTGATTCTGTATGGGTGATTGTGGATAGACTGACCAAGTCAGCTCACTTCATTCCAGTTAGTACTACCTACTCATCGGAGCGGTTGGCATCGATCTTTATTCGAGAGATTGTTCGGTTGCATGGAGCCCCAGTGTCTATCATATCCGACAGGGGTACTCAGTTCACTTCTCAGTTTTGGAGAGCATTTCAGCGAGAGATGGGTACGCGGGTTGAGTTGAGTACAGCATTTCACCCCCAGACAGACGGACAGTCTGAGCGTACTATTCAGATCTTGGAGGATATGTTGAGAGCTTGTGTGATTGATTTTGGTGGTTCGTGGGATGAGTTCCTACCACTTGCCGAGTTTGCCTACAACAACAGTTATCAGTCGAGTATTCAGATGGCCCCGTATGAGGCATTGTATGGCAGGCGGTGTAGATCCCCCGTGGGATGGTTTGAGCCTGGTGAGGTTAGATTGATAGGGACCGAGTTAGTCCAGGATGCTCTGGATAGAGCAAAGTTGATCCAGGAGAGGCTTCGTACAGCACAGTCTCGTCAGAAGAGTTATGCGGACCGTAGAGTTCGAGAGTTGTCTTTCATGGTTGGTGACAGAGTATTGTTGAAGATTTCACCTATGAAGGGTGTCATGAGGTTTGGGAAGAAAGGAAAGTTGAGTCCCGGGTACATTGGTCCTTTTGAGATACTTAGGAGAGTTGGAGAGGTGGCATATGAGTTGGCCTTGCCGCCCAGCTTATCTAGCGTTCATCCGGTATTCCATGTGTCTATGCTCCGGAAGTATATTGGAGATCCGTCTCATGTATTAGATTTCAGTACCATTCAGCTTGATGGTGATCTATCCTATGATGTGGAGCCTATTGCCATTTTGGGACGTCGAGTAAGAAAATTGAGGTCTAAGGAGATTGCATCAGTTAAGGTTCAGTGGAGAGGTCGACCCGTGGAGGAGGCCACTTGGGAGATCGAGCGGGAGATGCGGAGCGGATATCCTCACTTGTTTGAGACTTCAGGTATGTTTCTTGACCCGCTCGAGGACGAGCATTTGCTTAAGAGGGGAGAATGTGACGACCCGGCCCGTCGTCACGGGAATTACCACCCCGTTATGTTGTAAATACATGTTTTATGATTTTATATCAATGTTAAAGTCTATCGGGTGAGTTAGGAGTGAATTGGATTGAAAATGAGGCATATAGCCTTTGTGAAGGAAACTTGAATAAGGAAAGTCAACCCGGAGTTGACTATTTGGTTAGAGGGCTCGGAATCGGATTCCGATGATTCGGTTAGTTCCGGGAGGTGAATTGTGACTTAGGGGAGCGATCGGAATTGAATTCGGAGACCCGGTGTAGAAATAGGCTTGAATTGGCTAAGGTTGAATTTTGACGAAATCCGAACGGTAGGTGAGATTTTGATCCGGGAGTCGGAATGGAATTCCGACAGTTGCAGTAGCTTCGTTAGGTGATTTTGGATGTGCCTGCAAAATTTCAGGTCATTCGGACGTCGTTTGGTCGGGTTTTTTATTGAATGTGTAATTTGGAATGTTTTAAGGAATTTAGGCTTGAATTCGATGCGAATTATGAGTTTTGATGTTGTTAGACGTGTTTTGAGGATTGGAGCAAGTTCGAATAAGGTATTAAGATGTGTTGGTATGTTTGGATGAGGTCCCGGGGGCCTCGGGGTGCCTTCGGATGGTTAAACGGGAGAAAATCATGGAAATTTCAGGTTGAGAGTTCTGGTTCTGTCATTTTCGCTCCTGCGGAATTTTGGTCGCAGGAGCGAGTCCGCAGAAGCGGATATTGGAGCGCAGAAGCGCTTGTGATCGCAGAAGCGGAGAATTTCCCGCTGAAGCGGAATCGCGGAAGCGGAAAGGGAGCCGCAGAAGCGGCCATCGCAGAAGCGGAAGGGAGCCGCTTAGGCGAGTCCGCAGAGGCGGACGCCTAGCCGCAGAAGCGGAAATTTCCGCAGGAGCGATCGAGTCTTCGCAGAAGCGGACGCGCAGAGGCGGTCCGTATATCGCAGAAGCGGAAAATGGCCGGCTAGGCCTGGAACCGCAGAAACGACCCTTTGGTCGCGGATACGGGAGCGTAGAAGCGGAAAATGTTCCGCGGAAGCGAAAATCGCTGTAAGTAAGTGTATCAGAAGTTAGAAAAATTTCAGAACATTTAACACATTTTGGGTCTCGGCTTAAGGGGCGATTTGGGCGATTTTGAAGAGAAATTCAAGGGAAATCATCAGGTAATCATCTATGGACTTAAACTATGATTAGTATTGGTAATATTATGCAATTATATCATGAAAATGGAGGAATTTGGGGTAACTTATGGAGGATTTAGCCCTAGGCTTGGACTTTAGAAAATCAAGGTTTTGAATGGGCAAATGGAGTCCGAATTTGGTAAAATTGATATGCTTAGACTCGTATTGAGATGAGGGTTCCGAATATGTGACTTTCGTGATTTTTCGATAAGCGTACCGAAAGTCGGGTTTTGACAACTTTGGGAATTTTGATGTAAATTGAGTTGTATTGATTGGGTGTCGTCCCATTGGCCTAATTTGTTGTGTTTCTACCGTATTTGATCAGATTCTACGCGTGCGGAGCTTGATTCTCGTGGCAAGGGCATTGCGGAGTAGTCGTCGCGCCGTATCGAGGTGAGTAATAGATGTGGGTGATGACCAGCGGGTTCGAAACCCCGGTATACCACTTTGTGACGCTGTATAGCGGCGAGACACGCACACTCTTGAGAGTGCGGGGTCGATCATGAACTGGAGACTACATATTAGTCCAACCTGTTGATATTGTATTATTGGCTATTCTAGAGCCGTCGAACCTCCTTCTCGGATGGTTGCATATATATATATATTGTGATAATGGCCACTCTTGAGCCGAGGAACCCCCTTCGTGGGCGGTTGAGTATACATGTGGGCCGTGAGCCAGTTATTGGATCCCGCGAGGATCGTTATCATTGTCTTATCATATAGACATGCTAGTTTACTACTAGTCCGCAGATATTTTTGTTATTATGCTAATTCCAATCTCTGGAACTTGGTATTACTGTTTTCCAACTGAAAAATGATAAAAGAGTTTTCAAAAACTACTTTTGAGCCTGCGAGGCTGTATCTGCATATTTGCTGACTAGTAGTGGATCGGGCTGCGCGCTGCAGCAGGATATATGTTGGATCGGACTGCACGCCGCAAGAATATCTCTATGAGATGTGCTTGGGCTGTAGGAGCCCCTCCGGAGTCTGAACCCCCACAGTGAGCACGGGTACCCAAAATTGGAGTCGGGCTACACGCCGTAGCGGTCATATCATGCATTGCATTGCATTTAGCTACATCTGCTAGCTGTTATGCTATTTATTGGTAATTGTTAGTACAGGTACAGTGAATATTGATTCTGTGACAGGGTAGCTGAATATAGCTTTAGATAGTGCTTTATTGCGGATTTCTTATCTGTGCTGTCTTACCCTTGTTTATTACCACTGAGTCTGGCAGTACTCATTTTACTCCCTGCACCTTGTGTGCAGATCCAGGTACCTCTCAGCAGTGATCCAGTAGCTGTGCGAGGCGACATCTGTGGGATATACGAGGTAGCTGCCGAGTCCGCAGGACCCGATATTCCTTCCTTCTGTCTTTTGATTTTGTATTGACATTTCTTTCCGCACTTGATATCTTGTAAACCTTTATACACTCATGTTCAGTAGAGGCTCATGACTCTTGACCCTTCGGTCTATGGGAGTTGGTATGCGTTGGGACTTGGTTCCCCCGTTTTTGATATATCCATCACTGTTAATTTACAATTGTTATGTTTAAATGGGATAAGGCGAGCTCATAGCTCTATGATTGTTGTTGATTGGTCGGGCTGGCCTAGCAGTGTGCTGGGCGCCATCACGACCGGGTTTGGGGTCGTGACAAGGCATCACCTATGTGATGACCCAAAGGGTCATCAGCGGATTTTTTCCTTTTTTTGCGCTTCCGTGGCCTTAAAAATCTCTCTGGTGGTTGTCTCGATTTGCCTGCGCAGTCCGGGCGCGTAGCCAGAAAGCTTTTATGTTGAAATATGTAAAATCTGTAAAAGATTTGAAGAATTTTGATATTAATATGGATAAAGTTAACTTCAGTCAATATTTTTTGTAAACGGACCCGGATTCGTAATTTGACGGTTCCGGAGGATCCGTAGAAAAATATGGGACTCGGACATCTCGATTTGCTTGCGCAGTCTGGGCGCGTAGCCAGAAAGCTTTTATGTTGAAATATGTAAAATCTGTAAAAGATTTGAAGAATTTTGATATTAATATGGTTAAAGTTAACTTCAGTCAATATTTTTTGTAAACGGACCCGGATTCGTAATTTGACGGTTCCGGAGGATCCGTAGAAAATTATGGGACTCGGACATATGCCCCGAGTAAAAATCCGAGGTCTAGAACCCGAGTAAGATAATTTTTCTATTAAATTATTTTATGAAATTATTAAGAAAAATAAAAATAAAAATAAAAATTAATTAAAAGACTATAGTATCGGGCTCGTATTTTGGTTACGACACCTGATACAAGTTTTATATATTATTTAAGCGCTTTCTGTGAAGTTTGGTCAAAATCAAACGTCGTTTGACGTGTTTCAGACCTAATTATCTAAAGTTAGAGATTTAAGAAATTTGAAATGAAAATGATGATTTTGAGGCGTGATTCATTGATTTTGATGTTGTTTTGGCGAGTTGATCACTCGAGTAAGTTCGTGGGATGTTATTGAGTTAGTGTGGATGTTTGGTTAGGAGCCCCGGGGGCTCGCGAGTGAATTGGAGGTGGTTCGGGGTATTTTTACATTTGAAAAAAGGATAAGATTTTGTTGCAGACTTTTTCTTCTTCGCGAATGCGGCCCTAGGCTCGCGTTCGCAGTGCTTTGATATTTCCGTCCATTGCGTTCGCGTCAGCCCTATCGCGATCGAGTAAGCCAAGTTCAAGGCCCCAGAAGTCCCTTCTTCGTGTTCGCATCCTTCAGTTCGCGAACGCGTAGGTTCAAACCCTTAGCAATTATACCATAAATATATTACTCTAATTCAATAGCCAGATGAAAATAAGAGAAAAAATATGAAAAATAAGGTTAACTATCATTAAAAAAAAACAAAACAACGAGGATAAAGAAATAAGGAGTTGGGAAAATAAATATAATATTTTGTATACTTGAAAATAACCAATAATATATAGCTAATTAGAGATTAAAGTAATTGGAATTGGAGTTAAAATCAAATTAGAAGATAAAACGAAGAAAAAAAAAAGAGGCATCACCTATGTGATGACCCAAAGGGTCATCAGCGGATTTTTTCCTTTTTTTGCGCTTCCGTGGCCTTAAAAATCTCTCTGGTGGTTGTCTCGATTTGCCTGCGCAGTCCGGGCACGTAGCCAGAAAGCTTTTATGTTGAAATATGTAAAATCTGTAAAAGATTTGAAGAATTTTGATATTAATATGGATAAAGTTAACTTCAGTCAATATTTTTTGTAAACGGACCCGGATTCGTAATTTGCCGGTTCCGGAGGATCCGTAGAAAATTATGGGACTCAGACATATGCCCCGAGTAAAAATCCGAGGTCTAGAACCCGAGTAAGATAATTTTTCTATTAAATTATTTTATGAAATTATTAAAAAAAATAAAAATAAAAATAAAAATTAATTAAAAGACTATAGTATCGGGCTCGTATTCTGGTTACGACGCCTGATACAAGTTTTATATATTATTTAAGCGCTTTCTGTGAAGTTTGGTCAAAATCAAACGTCGTTTGACGTGTTTCAGACCTAATTATCTAAAGTTAGAGATTTAAAAAATTTGAAATGAAAATGATGATTTTGAGGCGTGATTCATTGATTTTGATGTTGTTTTGGCGAATTGATCACTCGAGTAAGTTCGTGGGATGTTATTGAGTTAGTGTGGATGTTTGGTTAGGAGCCCCGGGGGCTCGCGAGTGAATTGGAGGTGGTTCGGGGTGTTTTTACACTTGAAAAAAGGATAAGATTTTGTTGCAGACTTTTTCTTCTTCGCGAATGCGGCCCTAGGCTCGCGTTCGCAGTGCTTTGATATTTCCATCCATTGCATTCGCGTCAGCCCTATCGCGATCGAGTAAGCCAAGTTCAAGGCCCCAGAAGTCCCTTCTTCGTGTTCGCATCCTTCAGTTCGCGAACGCGTAGGTTGACCAGCCTACTCAACGTGTTCGCGTGGGTCCCCTCGCGTTTGCGTAGTACATTCTTTGGACCCCCAGCTTCTTCCTCTTCGCGTTCGCATCTTTCTCATCGCAAATGCGATGCATTGACCTGTCCACGTGTCACGACCCAAACCCTGGTCGTGATGGCGCCCAACACAATGCTAGGCAAGCCCGACCATATTATCCCTTAAACCAGCCGATTATTAAATAAATTAAACTTAAACAGTAGATCATATCAGGTGATAAGCGAAAGATAAAGAAGGAGAAACAGGCTCTGCGGACGCCGGCAGCTACCTCGTAGTCTCCGCAAGAAGTAGATGTGAGCAGGCAGCAACAATGTCTCAACCGCTTTCGGGTACCTGTGAATCTGTACAAAAAGTGCAGGGGAGTGGGGTGAGTATATTTCAACTCAGTGAGTAGCAATAATAAGTAATAACTGAAAGTAGGAACTCCTGTACTATCACTTAGCAGTTCTAAGGCAACCCTCACAGGTACGTCATCACTATGGTAATACTCTAATCTCCAAACCACATTTATCTCTACAAGATTCCACGCTAATCCAACCCTCACTAGTACCCCTACGGTGTACGGCCATCTCAATATATATATAAAGACACATACCTATGTCTATAATGTATAAGTTTAATACTGCGGCGTGCAGCCCGCTCCAATACATATACCGCTGCGGCGCGCAGCCCGCTCCATTTAACGTCGACGGCGCTCACTGGGGGTGTATACGGACTTCGGAGGGGCTCCCTAGGCCCAAGCACTATAATACTGCGGCGTGCAGCACGATCCACACAAATATTACTGCAGTGTGCAGTCCGATCCAATATATATATATTTATATATTTATACTGCTGTGGCGCGCAGCCCGATCCCATAATATACACTAGTGCTCACCGAGAATGTGTGCAGACTCAGATTCCGAAGGGGCTCCTACAGCCCAAGCGCAATAATACTGCGGCGTGCAGTCCGTCCCACATATGTATATTACTGCGGCGTGCAGTCCGATCCAATATATATACTGCTGCGGCGTGCAACCCGATCCAATATAGGTATATATATATAATACCTTATAATGGGTCCTCGACCCTATCCCAGTCAGTATGTACTTGGCCTCTCAGGCCCAATATAATATATATCACAGTGGGTCCTTGACCCTGTCTCAGTCAATATAGACTTGGCCTTTCAGGCCCAATATAACATCTCATAGTGGGTCCTTGACCCTATCTCATCTCAATCGGTATAGACTTGGCCTTTCAGGCCCACTCGGCTAGAACAGGGAATTCCACCTTAGATAATCTCTCCCAATGTACACATCTAGTACGGGCTCATATTATGCTATACACCTAGAGCTACGGCTGAGCGTATGTTTCCAACATGATATAAGGGTCACCTAGCTCTATAGGTTCCCTAATGCTCTACAGATCGGCACAAGGCCCCAAACATGGCTTTTAGCCCTATTGTACAGTTATAATCTCAGTAACAGTCATATAACACAGTATTCTAATAGCCGGGAAGGACTAAGTCCGAACCCCCAATCACAATGTCACCACGCCCGTCATAGAACGCGTGTCCCATCTCAATATAGCACTGTGAAGTGCTAGTACGGGGTTTCAAACCCTCAGTACATTGTTTACTACTACCACTCACCTCGAACCGGTAGAAGTTTCAATCCGCCTTGCGCTTGCCTCGCAACTCAATCTCCTCGAGTGCCAAATCTGCTCAAAATCATAGAGAATGCATCAATATATGCTAATTTCACGTAATTCATTCGAAATAACCCAAATTATATCAAAACCCACAAGTTGTCAAAACCCGACTTTTGGTGCGCTTCTCGAAAAATTATTAAAGTTATATATTCGGAACCCTCGTCTCAATACGAGTCTAGGCATATCAAATTTACCAAATTCGGACTCCATTTGCCCACTCAAATCGATATTTTTCTAAGATTTTAGGCCTAGGGCTTAAACCCACATTAAATCCTCCATTTCCATAGAAATAATTCATGATTCCATGATAAAAGTGTGTAATTAAACCACAAAACTTACCTCCGACAATATCCCGATGATCTCCCAGCTATTTCCCTTCACTTCCTCTCTCTAGGCTTCAAAAATGGGGGTTTATGAAATGAAACCCGGACTGTCCAGTTCTGGTTTTAACTTCACTGCCAGAGACCTTTCTTCTACGCGTTCGCAACAGGACTCACGCGAACGCGATGCTCTGCTCCGTCCACCCATCGCGAACGCGACACCCAGTCACGCGTTCGCGAAGCACAGATTTCAACCGCCCGGATTTTCTTCTACGCGTTCGCGTCTCCACTCACGCGAACGCGATGACCAACCTTCCTCACCTACGCGAACGCGTTCCAGCTCCACGCGAACGCGAAGCCTCCGATCCTGACCCTACGCGTTTGCGTCCAGACCATCGCGAGCGCAATGCATACCCTTGCTGACCTTCGCGGACGCGTGCTCCTTCATCGCGAACGCGATGAAGGATTTCCTTCTGCAAATACAGCAGCAATTCAGCTGCTGTCTAAGGCCAAAAATGGTCCGTTTGGACCCCCGAATTCATCCCGAGGCCCCCGGGACCCCAACGAAAACCACTAACATACTCCATAACACAATTCAAACTTGTTCCAATCATAAAAATACCATCCTAAACATCAAAATCACCAATTACGCACGGATTCAAGCCTAAGTTTCTTCAAAACTTCCGAAATCGACATTCGATCAAAAACCCGACCAAACGGCCTCCGAATGACCTTAAATTTTTCAAGCACATCCAAAATCACCTAGCGGAGCTACTACAACAGTCGGAATTCCATTCCGACTCCCAGATCAAAATCTCACCTATCGATCGGATTTCACCAAAATTCAACCTTAGCCAATTCAAGCCTATTTCTACACCGGGCCTCCAAATTCAATTCCGATCGCTCCCTAAGTCACAAATCACCTCCCGGAACTAACCGAATCATCAGAATTCGATTCCGAGCTCTCTAACTAAATAGTCCACTCCGGGTTGACTTTCCTTATTCAAGTTTCCTCCAAAAAGGCTATGTGCCTCATTTCCAATCCAATTCACTCCTAACTCCCCCGATAGACTCTAACACTGATATAAAAGCATGAATTATGTAATTACAACATAACGGGGTGGTAATTCTCGTGTCGACGGGCCGGGTCGTCACACCACGCTTCGCGAACTCGTCCCTGTTCACGCGAACGCGAAGGGCAGTTTTGCCCAACGAATGTTTAAGTCTTAAAACCGAATAATAGCGGGATTTAACCATTATTTCACACGAGCTTTTCACTCCAACATCCTATAGATGAATTTCAAGCTCCTTTTCCTCCATATCTTACTAGGTAAGGATTCTTAACTTCATTGTCTCTTAATTTCTTTATCTAATCACTAATTTCCTAGCCCCAAATTATAAATTCAAAGTAGAAATTAAGAGTTTTGGGCAGAGTAAGGGTTTTGGAATTTTGGGTGATCAACCTCAATTTGGGGTCGAGTCTTAAAACAAACTATATATTTGAACAGTGGGGTTCTGGGTGATTGGGTTTTGGTCTGAGCCTTGTGTTTGGACCATGTGGGCCCGGTGTCAAATTTTGATATTTTGGAAGAATGCTAGAAAACTCATTTCTATGCTATGGGATTATGTTGTTGAGCCCTAATTGATATCATTGAATTAATTATGCCTAGATATCATTGTTTCGGATTCGGATTTTAGAGGAAATGCGGTATTGTAGAGTTGATTGCTATTCTTTGGACCGAGGTAAATGTTTGATCCAACTTTAGCTTGAGGGAATAGGATTAGAGTGTTATTAATCGTTATTTGTTAAATGATCGAGTGCGGTGTATAGACATGGTGACGAGTATCTATACACCAGTGTCTAGCATGACCATGAGTCTTTGTTGTTACTTGTTTTTTGGTATATTTGGGGCTCTTCCAAACTAATTGATGAATTCTACATAATGTGAAGAGTTAAGGATAAATTATGTATTTGTGAATTCTTTGGAGCGTTGGCTCGATTGATAAAACTCTATTGAGTAAGAAATGAAAGAATTGGAAAGAGTTGTGATTAATCCATTGCCGGGATGACTTGAGTATATTGATTATCTCCCTTGCCGGGATGTGTAAGTTGTTGTTAATGCTCCCTTGCTGGGATTTAGTTGTTTAATTGCATTTTCCATTACCAGGATATTTCTTGTTATTATTTATTTCCCTCGCCCGTTTAGTTGTGATTGTTGTTTGGGTGAGGAAGAGTGATGATGCACGAATGGTCATTCCGTGCCATTGTTGATTATAATTTGCACGAAGGGTCATTCCGTGCCATTTCTGACTATTTATGCACGAAAGGACATTCCGTGCTCCGATTTTATTATATTTGCACGAAGGGTCATTCCATTCCATGAAATAAGAGTAATGTGAGGAAAATCATGAAGGGTGATGCCGTGCATTGTGTTTGTTTGCTTTGGGGTGAGAATGAGAGTAAAAGCACGAAGGTTGATGCCGTACAACCGTTGGTTTCTCATGGTTTTTGTTAATGGTGTCCTGTTCTTATTTAAGTTGATGATTTTTATATCTGAATTGTATTCCCCCATAACATGTTTCCCTTCCCTTTTAACTGTTAAGTTTTGCTATTCTTTACTTTTATTGCACATATATATATTGAATTGCACAAGTTTATTTGGTAGTCCTGTCTATCCTCGTCACTACTTCGCTGAGGTTAGGACAGGCACTTACCAGCACATGGGGTCGATTGTGCTGATGCTACAATTATGTGCTTTTTGCACAGATCACGGTACCGGAGTAGCTTTTGGAGTAGCACACTGAGCGGGAGCTGACTTCAGTCCAGAGACTTACGAGGTAGCCTAGCTGGTGTTCGCAGGCTGAAAATTTAAGAAAATTTAAATTAGATGTTCTGAAAAATTAAATATCTTTAATGGAATGGTTCTGAATAATCGGGTAATATAGTTTGATCATTACATACATAAACTTCTAGAAAAGTTCACCCGTAGTATGAATGTGCTAGCTTAGAATCAAACAGGCAAGTTATATTTAACTATCTAATTTCGAAATTTATGCAAATTTAATTAATAATAGAACACTGAGTAAAATATCAGTATAAGAAAATTACTTCAGATCCTATTTTGACACACTGCATTTGTTTAAAAATATTTGACGTTCTAAAAAATAAAAAAGTCATTTATTACACTTTTTCATAGCTACCCTTATTGCATAATTAGTAAACTAGTATCATTTAAGCAATACATTTAAGGAAAGATGCATGAGTAGTTTTGACAAAAAAATTATAATGCTAAATTCTTATTGAATATCTTTCATACGGGTGTGCAAGAACTTTTAAGAAAAAAATATTATGAGTAGTGGAATCAGTAAAACTAGTTGATATTAATTAGTTGCTCATGTTCATATAAGAGTGAGATTTAGAAAATCACGATTTGCCCTAAAATATATTGTCATTGTATTATAGTGAAGAAGATTCAAATACAATGAATAGTATCGATAATTCATATAGCCGATTCTAATTCATATGATATTGAAACTAGTTTGATCGATTAGTTAATGAATATAAACTAAGTTGTTTTCAATAAATAAAAATAAGTAGAAAAAATTAAATAAACAAAAAATAAGACTTAAAAAAGAAAAGAGTATAAGCCTTGGCATTATGTTTTCAGTACTGTCGAAGTTCAAATCTGGAAGTTAGATATGGTTTCTCCAGGTCTCACTACACCGTTTAGCTTTGCGGAAATAAGAGAATGAAGCGAACTCATTCAATGATTTATGATGCTTATTGTATTGGTCAAAATCTGATCATACCGACCAACGTCCAATTCAAACGGCGAGGCAACAAGGAATGATGCTATTTATCCCATATCTTGCCTTATGATTCCCTCAAAACGAGAAGGAACAACCCCAAAGAACGACCGAGGCAAACAAGGTAAACGAGGCATGGAAAAGCATCGGGTCAAGTATATATCAAGATGTCTATGAGTATATATAGATAAGGAAAGGCCAAGGGACTTCGCCAAAAAGAAGAGTTCGGCCTCGATCAAACGACGACAAGTTAACATTTCGATAAGTCAAAATAACACCCTTTAAGGACCTTCGCAGGAAAATGAGTTCAACCTCGATCGAATGATGACGGGTTAACATTTTGATAATTCGAAATAACACCCTTTAAGGCAAAGGGCCTTCGCCAAAGAGAAGAGTTCGACCTTGATCAAACGACAATGCGTTAACATTTCGATAAGTTGAAATAACACCCTTTAAGGCCAAGGGCCTTCGCCAAGAGAAGAGCTCGACCTCGATCGAATGATGACAGGTTAACATTTCTATAAGTTGAAAAACACCCTTTAATGCCGGGGGCCTTCGCCAAAAATATGAGTTCGACCTCGATCGAACTACGACGGGTTAACATATTGATAAGTCGAAATAACACCCTTTAAGGCCAGGGGCCTTCGCTAAAAAGATGAGTTCGACCTCGATCGAACGACAATGAGTTGACGTTTGATAAGTTGAAATAACACCTTTTATAGCCAAGGACCTTCGCTAAAATTCAACTCATCTTCCCTCAATTTCAGGAGTGATTCCAGTTCACTATCACGAGCCACAGCCTTCACCAACTCCTCACCCGTCTTCTCTAGCTCCGCCACCCTGCGCTTCAGTTGCGCCTTCTTCTGTTCAAGGACTTCTCGGAACACCCGAAATTTTGGATCTTGCTGGAAAAGGTCCGCCACCGCCTGATGCTTGGAGCGACACCTCTTGAACTTCTTCACCATTTTATCAAAAACAGTACGTCGCTCTCTTCTCCCCGCGATGCCTTCTCTCCACCTCCAAAACCAGGGTCTAAAATAATATATGCATATATATGCGTTTGTACACATCAAAGTCAACTTCACGACAAGTGGAAGAAAAGAGAATTACCTGTAACGCCATACCAGCGACCCTTAGAGATAACTCTGAATCACTAACAACTTTGAGCATCTCATGCTCGGGGGCGGCACACACTAAAGTCATCTCCAGCACAGTCCGCTCGCTGTGCTGTAACAAATTGTACCCCCTGGAATCACGATGCGGCGGCCAGACCCGCCCAATGTCATCTCCGCATGTAAAATGGCTTTTGTCGTCCCATCTACGTCCTTGTGGGTGGCCTCAGTAGTCAGTCTCCCAGCATCCTCACCAACGAGAGGTGATGAGCCACCCTCGGCAAAACAAACTGAACTGGTACCGATATTAGCACTTACCTGGTGGGCTGGTGTGACGACCCAAAGGGTCATCGCTTATTTTATTAATCATTTCGAGCTTCTGAGGTCCTCAAAACCTCATTTATAGTTACCTCGATTTGCATGCACAATCCGGACGCGAAGCTGGAAATTTTTTTTATGTTGAAACATATGAAATATGTGGAAAATTTGATGAATTTTGATATCAATATTGATATGGTTCACTTTGGTCAACATTTTTGGTAAACGGACCCGGACCCGTGATTTGATAGTCCTAGAAAATCCGTAGAAAAATATGAAACTTGGGCGTGTGCCCGTAATTGAAATCTGAGGTATAGAACCCCGGTAAAAGAATTTTTCTGTTAAATTGTTTTCTGAAAATGTTTAAGGAAAATGAAACTGAAATTTGATTAAAAAGTAATGGTATCGGGCTCGTATTTTGGTTCCGACGCCCGGTACAGGTCATATATGTTGGTTAAGCACGTCCTATAAAGTTTGGTTAAAAACGGACGTCGTTTGACGTGTTTCGGCTTTAAATTGGAAATTTTGGGAGTTATGAAATTTTGAATGAAATCTTGAGTTTTAAAGCTCAAATCATTGATTTTGATGTTATTTTGGCGATTTGATCGCGCGAGCAAGTTCGTATGATGTTTTTAAGTCAATGTACATATTTGGTTTGGGGGCCCGAGGGCTCGGGTGAATTTTGGATAGGCCACGAGATCAATTTTTCATGTTAGAAAGTTGTTGTCAGCACCTGATCTGCAGAGTTGGGAAATGCGAACAAAAGTTAGCAAATGCAAATTCGCAAATGCGAAAAAATGTTAGCAAATGTGAATTCGCAAATGCAAACAAAAGTTAGCAAATGCGAATTCGCAAATGCGAACAAAAGTTAGTAAATGTGACCATCCCAGTTTTATGCCTTGGTTCGCAAATGTGAACATCCCAGTTTTGTGCCTTGGTTCGCAAATGCGAACAAAAGTTCGCAAATGCGAACATCCCAGTTTTTCCTTGGCTTCGCAAATGCGAACTTCCCATCCTTGGCTTATTTTTCAAATTCCAGAATTTGGCCGGGGTTCGCAATTGCGAACCCCTGCTCGCAAATGCGAACACAGAGACCTGTAAATCATGATTTCCAGCTTCATTTTTCATATTTCACAACCCAAAACATCCATTGGCGATTTTTCACGAACTCCCTCTTCTCCAAATCATTGGTAAGTCAACTTTTACTCAATTTCTTCAAACTTTAACATCATGTATCATGTTTTCATCTTCAATTTAAGGTTTTTCATGGGTAAAAATGGGGGATTTGGGTAGAACTTAGGTTTTCATAAAAATTGGGATTTGACCTCAATTTGAGGTCCGATTTGAGAACAAATTATATATTTGAACTCATGGATGATTGGGTGAATTTATTTTGGTTCGAAACTCGAGTTTCGATCATGTGGGCCCGGGGTCGATTATCACTATTCCGGGCAGAATGTTGTAAAAATTATATTTGGCCATATGAACTAGTTTGTTGAGTAGTATTGATGATATTAAATCAATTGTGTATAGATACGATTGAATTGGAGTCAAATTCGAAAGGAAATGGCATTGCTACGGATTGAGTTGTTCGTAAACTTTCGAGGTAAGTGTTCGTTCTATCCTAGCTTGAGGGAATAGGAATTGACTTTATGTGTAAATTGTGATATGTGGAGTCCGACGTATAGGCATGGTGACGAGTATCTATACGTTGGGGGTCGAGCATGACCGTGAGTCTTAAAAATGGATTAAATTCTTATTAATCCTAAGTGATTATGTGAAGGGAGATTATTATTGGTTTTATACCGGTAAAATATAGATTATTGATTAAAGAGTTATTGGTGTTACACCGGTAACAGGGATAAATTGCTGATTCATTGTCATTTATTGGTTTTATACCGGTAAAGTACATATAAATTGTTGATTTAGAGTTATTAGTATTACATCGGTAACAGAGGTAAATTGTTGATTCATTATCATTTATTGGTTTTATACCGGTAAAGTACATATAAATTATTGATTAAGAGTTATTGGTATTACACCGGTAACGGGGATGTATCGTTGATTTATTGGTTTTTACACCGGTAATATAAATATTGTTGAAGTAAAGATTATTGGTTTAATTCCGGTAATACTTTTATATATTCACTATTGATCAGAGATTATTGGCTTATTGCCGGTAATATATATATTAAAGAATTGGGATCGTGTGGCGCGCCGACCACTTATATATTAAAGAATTGGGATCGTGTGGCACGCCGACCACTTTTATGATAAGAAATAGGATCGTGTGGCACGCCGACCACAAAGTGATTTGAATCTTAGCATTGGCCATAGTTGCCGATAGCCTATTGTTACATTTGGGAGCGGGTGGTACGCCTACCACAAGATATGAAAAGCCTATTGTTACATTTGGGAGCGGGTGGTACGCCTACCACAAGATATGAATAGCCTATTGTTACATTTGGGAGCGGGTGGTACGCCTACCACAAGATATGAAATGAAAAATGAATTGAGACATGTAAGTAAGATTTGTTCCGTTGACCAGATTACTCTGGATAGTATGAGTTATTGACTGTTATTTCAGAGCAGGTTCTTTCCTTATAAATGTTCATTAATGTTTTCTGTTGTTGTATATGTATATATATTTCAACTGTATAGGTTATGTGGGTGACTGGCCTTAGTCTCGTCACTACTTCGCCGGGATAGGCCAGGCACTTACCAGCACATGGGGTCGGTTATGCTGATACTACACTCTGCGCTCTTTTTGCGCAGATACAGGTTACGGACAGCAGCAGCGGCAATAGCACGATTGTGGATATTCCGACTACTGAGACTTCGAGGTAGCCTTGCAGGCGTTCGCAGGACCCGTTGTCTCCTCTAACTATGTATTTCATTCTGTTATCTCATGTATTCGAGATAAACAGCTTAATTTCTTTCAGACGATTATGTGTATTATTCTTAGAAGTTCGTGAGTATTGTGACACCAGTCTTGGGTAGTGTATCATGTTTGAGTTTTCTGTATCATATTTGATAAAATTGACTAAGTCTTCCGCTAAGTTTAATTATTCCGCTGTAATTATATAATTTTATTCAAAGTCTTAAGAAGAGAGTGGTAACTAATGAAAAATGTAAGTAATAGTTGGCTTGCCTAGCTTCCACTAGTAGGCGCCATCATGACTCTCGATGGTGCGAAATCCGGGTCGTGACAGCTGGCCTCCCCGAACGAATGGCATCGGCCAAGAAAATGAGTCTAGTTATATGGTGTGGCGCGTCACTCCTTTCATCCCCAGTCGCCACCGCCTTACCCATTTCAAGCCTCCGCTTTTTTCTCTCCCCAAGCTCCTCGCCGTTGGAAGGCTCATCCACAGGCCGCGGAGATGATGGCGACGGCCTCACTTCACTCATATCCACCTCCGCCGAAGCAACCTCTTGTAAAGAAAGTGCGGGTACTCCCTCTCTGATAGATGCACAAAGTATCTCCTGCGCATTCAGGCCGATATCTGATTGGGCGGAGGTAGATACCGTCACCTTCCTCTTAGGAGCACATGTTATAAAAACGGCAAAGCTCTTCCGCCATAGGAAAAATGGGAAGACCATAACCGATTAAAAAATGGTATTCGTGAAATGTGCAGTATCCCGGTCTGTAGGTGTTCCCATAATCCGCTCCCGCTAAGACCATCTCCACATGACCGGGTATGCCGAACGACATGCGAAGATTATCTAAATTACCTTGCATTAACTCAAATTTCTCCCAAGGTTGCTCAGGAGAATTCCGTTGGAAGTCCCTCCTTATAAGAAGTTGCTTAGGTAGCACATTATCCATAGTGAGAGAGGTGAGGTCCCCTCCTCTCTCTCCCTTATCACCACCGGATGGAGGCGGCACGTTAGATGTCTTATTATCACGAGCCCCCGAATTGTTATCCTGTTTAGGTTTTACCATGATTTCCGTTTAAGGAGCGGTGTATGATACAACCACAAATGTACTTTCATAGAAACTGTGGGTTTTCGGAGAAATGATATGTTTTCTTAGATAGTCGAAAAACGTTTGCAGATGATCTAAAACTGGATTAAGTTAAACCTTTTCCCTATTTATAGGGTTGTGTTGCATTGAAATGAAGAGACAAGGTCCAAACAGGAGCGGAAAACCGAGCATCAAAACACCTTTTGTACTTCCTCGTGAATATGCGTGATGATGAATCATGCGTATGATGATGTCATATTAGGGAAGGGATTGCGCGCCAATATTTCAATAAATTCAAATGATCACCCTCCACGTCGTCGTCCACGAGCATGGTCAAATTCTCCCAGAACCAGGTTCATGGTTCGATCCATCAGAGACGCACTTTGTTATGTCACCGACGAACGGAGGGACCAACTGTTGACATCCAATTTTGTCCCTCCTTCTTTTAATTAATTTTCTTGAGCTTCTCCTAATTTATTAGTACATCAAGTACTATATTTTTTTAGTACTATTTTCCATCCACTATTATTATTATTATTATTATTATTATTATTATTATTATTATTATTATTATTATTATTATTATTATTATTATTATTATTATTATTATTGTTGTTGTTGTTGTTGTTATAATAATAATTATTATTATGTAACCAATTCCTACTTGGTTTATTAAATGGTGGACATATTTTGGTCCTACCACAAAAATTTTACCAGAATCATTCCTAAATCTTTATAAAGATTGGACTGGAGTTTCGCCATTTTTAACGGATTTATATTTATCCGAACACATCTGCAAAGTAGATACTATTGACCAGATGTATTTCTTTATTGAATATTCTATTCCATGGATTTGTAAATGGATACCAGAATTGGGATATACTTCCCCTGAAGAACAAATTCCATGCCTATACCGAGTCTATTATACCAATTTCTGGGACAAGTTGATGAAGACAGATCCCCAGACAAAAACGCTTTATGGCACCGAATTAATTAATCAGATTAAAAATTCAGTTGTTGAATACAAGATAAAGCCGAAGAAATTGGTAGCTGAAAATTCAGTAACTCATATTGCCAGGAGAATCTCCGTACAAGAAGGCGATAGGGAGGAAATGATCAGAAATTATTTAAAAGAAGTAGAGCAAAGTCTGTTAAAAAACCTCTCCCAAATTGATAAATCAGATTCTTCAATGAGAAGTAATTCCAGTACTGGAGATATGCCAGATACGGATTTAGAGGAGTCGCAAAGACCAGAAACACCTTCTTCTATAACAGAAGAAAAAATTCTTCAAATAGAACAATACCTACAAGCACAGAAAGGGAAGGACAAGATGTAATAATAATCTTGTTGAAAAATTGTCCGCTTTATTTGTTTTATTCTTATCAGCAGACAAAATAATTGGCTGCTTTTTGTAAGGGCCCGAATGTGGGACCCATAGAGATTCCTTTTGTTCCCCAAGTCCGTCTATATAAGGACCACTCCCTTATTCATTGGGAGCAAGCCAAGTTTTTGGCAATCTCTCTAATCTCTCTCTTCTCTCTCATCTCTCTCTTGTAACATATTCTCTCAAATAAATAAAAGTTTGTGTTTATATTATCCGGCGTCTTCTGGTAACGTCGTCGGCATTTCCGATCAGGTACTATTTCGATCTCCCTTCTTCTTCATCTTTTTCTGATGATAGTCGGAACTATTTCCGGCTATGTTTGTTCATATCTATGTTGAAACTCCGGTAACTACAGTAAGTATGTCATGATTCTATCTAGACTCAATCATAATATTATGAGTAGGTTATCATAAATCTCAGCCTTATATCCTTTAATTTAAGAGTTGACTTGGTTCAAAGGTGGTGGAACGGCTCCGGCACCATCTACAGTATAACGAGCAGTGGTGTATTGTAAGTCCCCGCTTAGCTGTGTTGCATTTAGGGGCAATAATTGATACCACGGTTAGAACTGTTATTACTGTAGATGATATCGGAAAACGGACTGGCCCCATGCTTTGGTAATGGCTTCTAGTCTTCCATACAGTCGACCTAAATTAAAAGAATAAAGCTAGATTTAAATAACCAACTAAAATATTTTGATGAAATCAATACTTTGTATCCTAGTCTAGATGGCCGTGCGGACTACCGCCAGCCTTGTAGATCTTGGATCGAAATATGGTACAGCCTTGTAGATCTTGGATCGAAATATGGTACAGCCTTGTAGATCTTGGATCGAAATATGGTATATTATTATTATTATTATTATTATTGTTGTTGTTGTTATAATAATAATTATTATTATGTTATTACTACTATTGTTAGTACTATTATTTATTATTTCTATTAATACTATTACAACGACAACTTTAATATTATTGCTACTACTATTATAGTCATCATTATCGTTATTATTATTATTATATTACCAAAAGACACATTTTTTATTTATTTATATAATTAATTGATAATATTTGTTTAATTAAACATTTTATAAATGTTTACATTAGTGATGATGTTTTAACATCTACTGTAAGTTATTGTTTTTGAAAGGCCGGCTTGGCTCAGCGGTAAGCTTGCTTGCCGTGGTGTGTCAGGTCGCGGGTTCGAATCAGCCCCTCTGCAAAGCAGGGGGAAGGCTGCCTAGAGTATTCCCTTCCCCAGACACCCACGAAGTGGGTATTGAACTGGGTCGGCCCTTTTTTTTTGTAAGTTATTATTTTTAAATACTAGCTATCAAAATTATTTTAAGTAACGTTAAATAATTTAGCTAACAATATTATGTTGTATTATATAATGTAAATAATAAAATTATTTTATATCCAAATATAATCTCAAAGAAATATATAAAAAAAATGGAAAATGCCCAAAACCTTAAAAGAACTAGCCCATTTCGGATAAGCCCATTCACTAAAGAAGTCCATATTAATCTAACCCAACAAGAAAGCCCAATTCGGCTAGCCCACACTATAGAACCCTCTAGATCCCTTAATCTTAACCCTTCCTTTTCATCAGATGATCCAACGTTCTTCTTCCTCTTTTGACCAAATGCCAAAATATTTTCCAACCCAACTTAGAAGAAACATCACCATTTTTGGCTTAGAAATCTCTGCTTATGCTGCTATATCTCTGCCATGGCTTCCAACGTTCAAAATGGAGCGACCAACTTGACTAAAAATTCAATTTTTCTATTCAAAATCCCGCCCAAAATCAACCCTAATTTTTGCCTATAAATAGTGGCATTAGGGAAACGATTTGAGGGGAAGCCGCCGCTCATCCCCTCACAAATTTGAGGCATAAAAGAGCAGAAACCTTGGTGTTTGCTCGCCAAAGTGGAAGTCGATTCACTGACCTGAGACCTGTGCCTCAAGTTCACTGCGCCGCGAAAGGTCAATTCTATTTTCCTTTTCGTTTTTGTTCTGTCTTAAAAATGTGTGTAAGATTTAGCATATGTTTAAACACATTTTTGGTTTCGGTTTGCTTCTTGCGTACCAAGTATGATAGATATTAGTCTTGCCTCTCTGTTGATTTAATGATGCCTAAACCAATATCTAGTTTTGCTAAGCATATATGTTCTAGTTTTTTCTTTCCTCTTTAGTTAATGGTTATACATTAGATATATCATGTATAGGATTATTTCTTAGTTGTCTAAAGTGACCTATGATTTATGTTACTATAACTGTAGAAACTTTGGTTACCCAACTAAAGTGTCGTTGCTACTTAATTGAAACTTCTTTAGATATTATGTACCAGTAATGTGTTCAAAGCATTTTTTTTTTGACAACCGAGTTTACATATATAGAATTTTAGACTCCAATGCCTATAAGTTTACTAATTCTAGTTGATAAGAAAGAGTTACATCTCATATATACTAGAGAATAACGCGTAAAGAATATTTATTTGGCTCGCCATTAAATGATTTAAAAAAAAAAACAATTCTGATTTAATTTCTTTTTTTTTCTTTTCACAAAACATTAGCTACTAAGCACAATTAAGCATATTCCTTTCAATTTGTTATTTGAAATAAGAGTCTAAGTTTCAAGAGATATGGATACCATGGCTTGAGAATTCTTTAACACTACAATATCTGGGCTTAACCAAATGGTTAGTGCTCGCTTTTAGTGTTAGGCTTGAATCTTTTAGGGTCATTTGTTGAGATGTATCAAGCATTATGTAAAAATAGATGCAGGTGTAGTATCTTTCTATCCATATAATGAGGTTTTAAAAAGAGAATGGCCTGAGTTTCGTTAAAACATAAAACTGCATTTTGTGTTCTTTCTTCATGAAGTATGCCCCATTCCTAGTTCCTTACAAGTATATATACTAGGTAAATATTGCGTTCTTAAGTTTTATAAAAGCATCATTTCCTTGCAATATGTATCATGTTTGAAGTTTTTGAGATTTGTTCCTTGTCTCTATAATACTTAGGACACACACTCAATGCAATCTTGTCTTCGCCTAGCTTCATTGTCTCATTTTCTTCATGCTTGTTGAAGATTTAAGTTGTCTACTAATTTTATTCTTTTATTTCACCTTTTCTTTGCATGTCATACACATCGGAGTCGAAAAGTCTCAAGAGAGACTCAAACGCCGCTGCCGAAGTGTCACGACCCGGATTTTTCCCCCAACATCGGGATCGTGATGGCGCCTACTCGTAGTAGCTAGGCAAGCCACTGTATTCATACTATCCTGTTTTTAACACAATTTTAATTAAATAAATGCGGAATACTTTATCGAAATAGAAATAACTAATTACAAGATGAAAATCATACCGAAATCCTCTACCCAAGACGTGGAGTCACCAACTCACGAACTACTACTGAAAACTACACATAAGAGTTTGAAAGAAATATAACATAATTCTGTTTGTCTCGGAACAAAGAGACTACAGCTAGTAACATAAATAAAGAGAGAGAGACGCCGGGCCTGCGGACGTGTGCAAGCTACCTCGGTCTCAAATGTGATCAACTCCCACGCAATCGATTTATTGTTGCTGCTCCTGATCATAACCTGGACCTGTGCAAAAACGCACAGAAGTGTAGTATCAGCACAACCGACCCCATGTGCTGGTAAGTGCCTGGCCTATCCCGGCGAAGTAGTGACAAGCCTAGGACCCGACACCCACATAAACCTGTGCAATTCAATATATATGTATACCACAGAATAACAAGAAATAACCAGGTAATAACACAATAAGGAATATCTCAAAGAATTCAACAATTAACAACGGTTAATAAATTCACAAGGAAAAACAAAGTATAATGGAAACACAAGTAATATCAAGTCAAGGAATAGCAAGCAGTTGCACGGAATCACCCTTCGTGCTTTTACTCTCATCCTCACCAAATAAGCAAATAAAGTACACGGCATCACCCTTCGTGCTTTTACTCTCATCCTCACATCCATAGTACGGCATGATCCTTCGTACATGGTTCAATAACAGAGCACGGCATGATCCTTCGTGCATAATCAATAAAACATGGCACGGACATTAACCTTCGTGCATAAATAAATAAACATGGCACGGCATCACCCTTCGTGCATTATCACTCTTCCTCACCCAAATAACAATTACGGTTAAGGGCAAAGAAAGAAGCAGTAATTCATAAACTGTCCCAACAAGGGCAATCAATAATCATTTTCACAACAAGTCCCGACAAGGGGGAACAATAACAATTCATCTGTAATATATCTCAAAATAATCATTTTTCAACAACTCACGGTCATACTAGACGCCGGTGTATGGATGCTCGTCACCACAGCCCATACACCGCACTCGATCACATAACACATAACACATAATCCTATTCCCTCAAGCTAGGATAGAACAAACACTTACCTCGAATGTTTATGAACAATTCAATCCGTGGAAATGTCTTTTTCTTTCAAATTTGGCTCCAACCCAATCGTATCTATACACAATTGATTTAATATCATCAATACTACTCAACAAACTAATTCTTAAGACCAAATACAACTTTTACAACATTCTGCCCCGGAATAGTGAATTTCAACCCCGGGCCCACATGGTCGGAACTCGGGGTTAGGACCAAAATCCGGTTACCCATCCCCCCACGAGTTCATGTATATGATTTGTTTCAAAATCGGACCTCAATTCGAGGTCCAATTTCCAATTTATGAAAAACCCTATATTCTAACAAAAACAAAAAATTCTACCATGAAAACCTTTGATTTCTATTGAAAAACATGTTTAATGATGTTAGGAATTGAAAGAATTAAGTAAAAAGTGACTTACAATTATTTTGATGAAGAAGGAATCCGTGAAGAATCGCAATTGCGTGTTTTTGTTTTGTAAAAAGTGAAGAAATGGACTGAAAATCGTGTTTTACAGGTCTCTGTGTTCGCATTTGCGAACATGGGTTCGCAATTGCGAACCCCGACCAATTTCTGGAGTTTGAAAAATAAGCTAAGGCTGGGAAGTTCGCATTTGCGAAGCCAAGGCAAAGCTGGGGGCTTCGCATTTGCGAACATATGTTCGCATTTGCGAACAAGGTTGGGAAGGGCAGTGTTCGCATTTGCGAACACAGGCAGTAAAGGGCAATGTTTGCATTTGCGAACAATTGTTTGCATTTGCGAACAAGGCTGGGTTATGAGGCGTTCGCATTTGCGATCAGGGTTCGCATTTGGGCTTTCGCATTTGCGATCAGGGTTCGCATTTGCGAGCCCTGCCTTGTACTGCCCCTTCGCAATTGCGAGAAATACTTCGCAATTGCGAAGCCAACAGCTGGGTGAAAAACCAGCAGTGCAACATTTCAGAATTTAATCCAACGGCCTATCAAATCTTTACCCGAGCCCCCCGGGCTCCAAACCAAACATGTACACAACCTCAAAAACACATTATGAACTTGTTCGTTCGATCACATCGCCAATATCACATCGTTTTCATCAAATCAAGCCTCAAATTCATGATTTTCATACTTTTGGTTTTTAAAACTTTCAAACTTGGAACTCAAGGTCCAAAACATCTCAAACGACATCCGAATGTCACCAAACTTTACAGAAATCACATATATAATATTTAAGACTTGTATCGGGCGTCGGAACCAAAATACGAGCCCGATACCAAGGTCAATTAATTCATTTCCTTTAACAATTACATCAAAAACAATTTCATAGAAAAATTCATAACTTGGGCTCTAGGCCTCGGAATTCGACTCCGGACGCATGTCCAAGTCCCATATTTTCCTACGGACCTCTCGGGACCATCCAATCTCGGATCCGGATCCGTTTACCAAAAATGTTGACCGAAGTCAACCATATCAATATTAATATCATTTTTATCCAAATTTCTCATAGAATTCATATTTTCTATCACAAAATCTTTCCGACTACATGCTCGGATTGTGCACGTAAATCGAGGCAACATGGAATGAGGTTTTCAAGGCCTCGAAGCTCGAAATGCTTAATAAAATAAGTGATGGCCCTTTGGGTCGTCACACGAAGCAAACTCAGCACCAATCTCTCATTCTTGAATAGCGGGACTCCGAGATTTGTCCTTCCGAAGAATCAAATAGGAAAATTGCTTGTTTATTTTGCCTTATTCCTGCTGCTCTGGATTCACCTTCTGCTGACTAACATTTATTTATATGTTTTGCCTGAGAAGTTTTCTTTTTGCACGGTTAAGCCTTAAATTACTTAGTATGTTACCTCTCATTAGTAGTATAAATAATTATAGAATATAAGGTTGAGGTGACATAATGTTGAACATTTTATAATCTGGAGACCCAACTAATCATTCTCAATAGATCTTTCTCACATATCTTAAACTTTTGAGAACTACTCTTTTTACTACAAATATAGACTCAATTCAGTTGGTTTAAGTCTTTGTTTTCTTTGAGTGTAAAGGCAAAAACAACTTTGTGATTTAGGATTTTGAATATATTTTCCTTTGGACACATAAAGAGATTGAGTTTCTTTAAATATTTTATGATTGCTCCAGGTTGTACATCTCCAAGGCATTTTTTTTTTCTATTCAAATTAAGTTATAAACTTTGTTGCAGCTGTAGGAGCGTTTCTCTAGTTAATTATTTGGAGTTGAACAAGTTTTAAATTCTAATACGTCCAAACAACCTAATTCTCCTTTTCTATTCGTACACTTTTACAATTTGGACAACAAGTATTAATTGCTTTTGTACAAGGATAATATACAAACTTTCACCTGTGATGGACACCTGGTTTTCTAACATACAAATAATTTCACTACTTAACATTAGATTAATTAACCTAAGCTTGGTTGGTTAACCGTAGTTAACGGATCATATAGGATGTCTTAATAACCTTCCCTATAGGATTAATTAGAATCCTTACCCATAATCTTTAAGGTTAAGCAGGCCATAAAAACAGAGTTAATTTTAAGCACTATTTAACTAAAATTGATGTCCTAATTCACCGTTACAATAATAATTAGGTGGCGACTCTCTTTACTTAATTAAACCTTCAGAATTACCAATATGTTATACTCTAGTTTGACCCGTGTTAAAATGGGGTATAACACCAACTTTATGAGGTCAAATTCTGCCCACTATGGTAGTAACGGCCCACGACTTAACATAGTCGAAAAGAGGGTATGACCTAAGAATATCGGGGTGAAACGTGCTTTTAGGTCTCGTCGTCTCCTCGAAAGCACGTGACCTATCTCTGTATTATTTTATTATTTCAAGAGGGTTCGCCTATTATATAAAGGAGGATCTCAATGTTATAAAGATATCTGATCTCTTCTGAAACAAGCTTTTTTCTTTCTATCTCTTTCTATCTTTTTCTCTCTCAAACATCCAATCTATTGAAAGCAATAAGAAAGATAATATACATTTCTAGGTCTTATTATCTTCGATTACAATTTACCTTTGATTTATTTTAATTGTATTCCCTTGAAAAGTAATTGTAAACGAACTTTCTTTATCTAAGTTTAGGCAATGAAATTAAAAACTACTTACCAAGTAAACGTAAAGTTATAGGTAAAAAATGTCTCCATTTGAAATTATCGACCATCCCTTCTCTCTCCCCCAACAATGTACATCTCGCTGTTGATTAGAATTTTATTCAATTTTAGAGCTTTTATTTAGATGTACGGCAGTTGGTAATACGAATTCTCTAATATACAGTATGTAAGTTTCACTGTGTTCAGATTGTAATTTGCCTAATTATTTTGTGATTGTTTGATTTGTTTAATCATGATCTGATTGGTTCCTTCCAAGCGATTTCTTCAACAGACAGCTTAAGCATCCTCCATACACCTCAACCAAATGAAAGCGACATCTAAAGTTAAGAATGTTTGTAGATAAAGAAAGTAGAAAAAACCCATCCCTAGCTGTTTCTTCCTTAACTAACTACAAAATAAAACACACGGAAGGTGTTTGGTTAAGCTTATAAGATGGTCAAACTAGCTTATAAGCACTTTTGGCTTATTTACGCGTTTGGTAAAATTAAAAGTGCTTATAAGTTAGTGCTTATAAGTAAAAAATAAGCCAAAAGTCATAAGTTGGTCTCCCCCAACTTATCAAATTTCAGCTTATAAGCACTTTAAGTTTGACCAAAATATTTACTATTCTATTCCTAAAATATTTCTTTTAAACAAAATTCTTTGTATACCCAATTTTTTAGCTGCTTACCATTAATTTCAGCACTTTTATCCAAACACGTAACTGATTATTTTTTAAATCAACTTCAGCAGTTAAAAGTGCTTTCAGCACATATGCTTATCAACCACTCTAAATCAGCTAAGCCAAACTGGCTCTTACTCTAATACATTTATTATTCTTTTTTAATTGGATATCCACTTTTTGCTTATAACTCATTTGTTTCTCTTTTTTATTGTAGATCCATTTTAATGGATTAATACGAGAACGTATTCACCTATAGATGAGAAATGTTACGGGCGAAGCCCTCCGTTTTGGTCCAATAGCTCTCACGGATTTGTCTTTTGGGCTCGCCGTATGCGGGCCAAAAAACACACATATCATAGGAACTTGCGTTGTGCCTTATAAATCTATTTACTTTTCTTTACAAATTTGGTCTGTGATTCACCTAAGATTTTCAGAAGCTTGCTAGCCTAGAAGCCTCACAATCCTGCTTGACCTATCCTCGTTGGCTCACCCTCTCTCATAGGCATCATATTAACCCCTCTTAGGACTGAGGGTCTTCGCTGAGACAATCATCGTACCGAGGGAGATTCAACTCTAATACCATATTTGTGATGACTCAAGCCCATGACACGTATTATCCGCTTTAGCCTAACAAACCCCACAAATTTGTCTCTTGGTCTACGCTATTATTGGGCCCAAAAGCGCGCATACCATACTTGTGTTGTGTCTTCTAAAGCTCTTTATTTTTCTCTCTCATCCTAATATATGATTCATCTAAGGTGATATGTGTACACCTTTTTCAAAAGCTTGCCAGCCTAGAAGCCTATCAGTTCTACTTGACACTCCCTTGTTCATGGGCGTCATATTAACCTCCCCACTGGGACTTAGCGTCCTCCGTTAGGATTGCTCCACCATCGTACTGAGTGAGATTAGACATGTATTTTTTGCTTTGGCCCAAAAGACCTCACGAATTCGTCCCTAAACTACGACATTGTCGTGCCTAAAAGCATGCGTATCATATGAACTTGTGTTGTACCTTTTAAACCTCTATACTTGTTTTCGATATATGATTCG
>JASVEL010012251.1:600000-791705 GCA_032618575.1 Nicotiana noctiflora | reverse complement strand
TGAGATCGTGGCGAATTTCACAATTTGTATCACAAATATATGATAATTCTATATTAATTTATTAGTATTGTATCAGGTATTATTTTGGATATTAATGTACCATCTACAAGTTATATACAGTTGTAATACAAGTATGATACAATTATGTTTTACATATTGATGTATCTGATATAATTTAAATATAATTATGTTACGTTTATCATACAATTCCTGAATATTTCTTCACATGCAATTGATAATTTAATAATATAAGATTCTTGCCAATGGTGGAAAGAGAGAAGATGGAGATTCTGAGCGTAGATTGAAGAATTTTGTTGTAAAAAAAAAAAAAAAAGAGGAGAGGGGAAAAAAGGAAAAAATATAATTAAATCCCTTAATTGAAGACACTAATAATAGAGCCTTTTTAAGGAGCAATCTACATAATTTATAAGAAAAGCCTAGATACTTATTAAAAACTACAAAACATAGAGAATATTAATAAATAAGTTTCTAATATAGTATAACTACGTAAAAGTCCTATTAATGGTATATACGAATTTCACATTGTCACAGTTGACCCAATGGGCCACTTCTATATTTACATGGCCCATTTGCTCAAGAAGTAGCTCAGATTCATTTCGTAAACGGTGTAATTAAGAGAGCGATTTGCCCAAAAAGACACTTCAGGTGTCATTCTTGATTTATTAACCTTCTTTGCTTCATGGTCAGAACTTTAATTAAATAAGTTTTGCCCCTCGTTGTCCATGGGGCAAAGGAGAGTTAAAAAATCAAAATTATCTATTTTTAAGGTCATTGAGTGTAATTTCTTGAATTTCAAGTAGGTCTTTGTTGATGGTTGAATTTATGAAACCTTGCAAATAGACGACTTGATTGAGATAAGTTGTCAGAAATGACCATTTTTAATAGGGAAAAAATCCTTTATAATGTTTTATCTTAAATAAAATGAGTCGTGAGATGCAAGAATGAACAAACTAAAACGATAATTCCACGTATGATCGAAAATATATTTTATCATATTAAAATAATTAAACTTTGCACACTATAATAGTAAAATTACTAAACTTTACTATCTATAAATTCTATCAATTGGTTTAAGATTGTGGACTACCGCATGAATCATAGGACAGACTGGAGATCAACGGTGTTCTATCTAAAAAAACAAGATGGTCATTGCGTATACAATTACAAAACAAAAAAATCTTACTTCTTGAGATATCTTTAACCCACTATATCTATGGAGGGTCTATCCAATTTGTTATGAAACCTAGATTTTGCTTTAACATATTTGTTCCTAAAAACACATGCAAGTATACATGGTTGACAAGTAATATAGGATTGTAATTTCAGATATCGTACCCACATGAACTTATGATTAATTATCAATTAAATCAAACCAAACAATTAATCTATCCAAGCGAATCCTAATATATGAATATTTAACTAAAGATAATCTAGAGTAGTAAACTAAGAGATCAAACAAAATAAGTATTGGTGATTTATAGAGCCGAATTCAATGTGAGTGAATATTCTAGAGCTATGGGTTAGCTAACAATCCCGTTGAGTTTTCTACCTAAACTGTCTAATTAATTTATCTAGTTTATTGATTGACGGGGTTAATATTGCTCGTAGCCTACTCCCGAAGTACAACTCGCATATTAAAGCTAACCTAATACCTATATTCTTATGGAATTAGGATTAACAAGAACGCATTTATAATTCCCGTATAATAACCAAGCAAGGCGATTAGGTATATTCCTATCCTAACCGCAAATCCGCTCCCCCTAAGAGTTAGGATCTTGCTCTACTCAATCTTATATGCAATCTAGAATTCCCTCTTCCGAGTTCAATCCTAGATTCGTAGATAGTATTCAATTGGTAATCAAGCAATCAAATAATTAAGTGCAAGGTTGAATAAATAACGCAATATGATTAAATAATAAGAACAATTCAAGCTTGAAACAACAACGTTCATGTAGCACCCAAAATTCTAGAACTGATAAACTATAAAATTAAAGAAAGAGAAGAGAAGTAAAACTAGTTGAAAGCCTCCTCCAAGCGTGGTGTGTGTTCCTCCACGTGAACTCCCTTTAGAGTATGTTAGATATCATCAAAGTGGCGTCCTCCTCGTGAAAATATGTTTAGTCTTTCTTTTATATGTGTTGGATAGGACTAGGGCCGAATAAACCGTATTCCGGGCAAAATAGGACAAAATTCGCGTCACCGGCTCCCAGCCCGGCGTCAGGCTCCCTCCATGGCGCCCCAATATTTTTAGCTATGGTTTTTGGCATCATAGGTAGGGTCGGGCCAAATTCGCAAATTTTCCGGTTTCGTCCGTTTTGGCTCAATTCTTGCGCGTTTCGTCCCGCAATTGCTCCCGAATCATTCATACACATAAAAACACATCTAATTAAATAAATCAATACATTAACATCTCAAATTCACGAAATAAAAGTAAAATATGAGGCAATATATATATATATATATATATATATATATATATATATATATATATATATATATATATATATATATATACATACACACTTTAAGCTAAACATCAACACCCCACACTTTGACTCTTGGTCGTCCTCGAGCAATGAGACTACCTAATAGACCCCCAACTATGTACAAGGTTCAATCATAGAGTAACACCTTACTTTTAACCACACATTATACCCTTTACTACGATCAATACCGGCACACAAGCATGAACACGCAAAAATTCACATTCTTCACATTTAAGCAAGCCCAAGTATAACCCTTCATCAGTTCCGACAACCTATTTGTCACCACCCAACCTCAAGAGCTGACTTACAACCACTAAGCACCCTCAACTCATGCACTTACCCAACAAGAAAGTATACAACATCATCAATCATTCATGAGATCATGTTCTCTTACCAACAAACAAAAGAGTGAATATGGATAGTCCACATATTCAAATATACTTTTGAATATAGATTAAGGACATCTCACAATTTGAACAAAATTCGCTCACTCTCACAAAGAGTTCATATGCAACCCATGGTCGTACCATAAGCTTGTCTGTAGTGTATATCTCTACTAATTTAAGCTAGCCGAATCTAGGACCAATTAAGACTTTTAGGTTGTAATGTAGGATAAGGGACGTGTATGATACAATTAGGATAGTTGCTAACCCTCCTAAGCACTTTAATATACTACATTCACAATTCAAGCATATATTCTTCTCAACCAAATCACTTGTCATATACAACATAGCCCGCTTTTCAATTAAGCACTTCTATACTTTTCACTAGCGCAAATCAATAAGAATTGGAGGTGTTTTATGTTTCTACATACTTCCACTATCATTTTTTTTCTTTAAATTTTTCTTTCTTTTTTTTTCTTTTTCACACACTCCATATAATAAAGTTCGTCGACTAGTGACCTTTAATTTCAATTTTAGTGCACCAATGGTCCCTTCCATGGTTCCACTCGAAAACTACTCCCCAATATCTCACCTTACTTCTTTTAGCGCCTAAGTGCCTTAGGAGGTAAAGGTTCAATCAGTATCAAACTAAGAACAAAATAGGGATATGGCTTGTAATGTAGGTGCCAAAAGAAAGGTGTAGGCTCAAAGGGGCTAGCAACGGAAATTTTATTTTTATGGGACAAGCACATCCATGATCAAGCAAGAAAATGCCTACATCATCTCCTAGATTAGCACAACTTATAATTTTGCTTCAATTAACACACGGGGCAAGTTCTAGATTACACAGGATAGCATAGAAAATTTATAATTTCTCATACACACGTTGCACATGACTTAATCAAGACTGTTCTATTCAACTCTCAAGACAAGTAAGCACACATAATTAATAAATTTAAGCAATATTACACTATGTGGCATACGAGTCAAATAACTGAGAAAGAGCATCACAAAATAGGCTATTTTGTTTACGTAAGCTTCACAATTCACCAAATATACGGGAAAATAGAATATATAGCATAGCCTAATATGCCAGCATCAACCATGTCAATGAGTATCTTAGAGCGACTCAGTTTCTTCCTAAACTACTAAAAAAAAGTACCCGATTCGAGTAAGACCCTTGAAAAAGAACCGGCGCCCAAAGAAAAACCAAGAGATACTACCTAACTATTCTAAAAATTAAAAATCTTTTTGGTGTTTTTAAATCAGACTTTATCCCTCAAGAAAATTATCTAAAATATCCATCGTCGAGAAAAGTCCAAACTTTTTCTAATTATTTTTTTAATTTTTGTTTTTCTTACCTAGACTATTTTTACTATGAGTTCTAAAAGAAAAACTAACTTAAAAAATAGTTTTATACAATTACACTTCAAAAAGTAGTTTTTCCACCCCACACTTATTTTATGCATAGTCCGTGATGCATAATCATAGAGAAAAATAATAAAACAGAGGTGAAAAATACTCCCTGAGACCCTTTCGGGCCTAAGCTCGGACATGATCCTCAATATTAAGGGTCGGAACGATGCCACACTTAAGCTCAAACATGCTCCTCAACTTCAACTTTGGGTAGTCAGACTTTCCCTACTCTGCAAAATAATAACAATACAAAATTTGACCAAAAAATAATCAATAAATAAAAGATATACAGGTTGGGTTGCCTCCCAACAAGCGCCTTATTTATAGTCGTGGCACGAATCCATCACTTTCATCACTTTTCCTTCCACTTTAACGATATGAATTGCGCCCCCAATTTTGCATCAATTTTTCTATTACGTTCTTGGGGCGGTAGTATAAAAATAAATGAATCACTCAATAGGTATCGTATCTTGCACTTCTTGGTCTTTAAGTGAGGAATGTCATTTTGTCTCATTGACATCATAAATTTTAGAATATAAGCACTTTGTTCCTCATCCATTGACTCCTTCATATGGTCGATTGGATCGATTCCCATGTCACCAACCAAATACAATATTGAAAAATATTTAGAATGAGGTCCAATACGCTCTAACTCCAAAATTACATTATTTTTGAAATCCTCAATTGTGAGCTCTTCGTCAACCTTGGAATCGTTAATAATATTTTGGTCGAATAGTTGGAATTCCTCTTTCCGCTCCATAAGTAGACCAGTATCCACAATAATTCGTTGTAGGGCATCAGACGCCTCAACCTTTTTATTCAATTGATTGTGGAAGTCATGGATATCTAAGCCAAATTATTCTAGCTCTTTCCTGAGCTCAGTTCTTCATTCTATTAGTTGTTCTGTCATATTTGAAAGACCATCACGTAGAAAGTCATGAGATTTTATCGTTTGAGCTTATTCCTCAAGCCACTATTGGCTCACTATATCTGCTTCTTCAAAATAATCTTCTTGTGGGAACTTGCTCTATTATTCATCGAATTGAGGTTCTTCTTGGAAATTGGCCATTAATTCATTCATTCTAGTCTGGAGTCTTTTGATCGTTAAGGAATCAAGACTTTGTTGCTCGACTATTAGCCTCATCATGTTCTCTTGCTCGGCTATTTGCCTTGTCATGTCCATAATACGAACCATGCTTTCTATATCCTCCACTTCATTGCTTCTATAAAACTCATAAACATTATTTGAAATATTATAATAAGAACTTTGAGAAGCATAATAAGAATTAGGACAACCATCCCAATGACCACCTTGACAACCACACACATTACAAAAACTTCATACATCAGATTGAAATGCACAATTTTGCCCAAAGTATGGTCCTCCACAATATGGACATGGATCACCAAAATAAGAATAACAAATATTCGACCAATTATCATTTCAAGATGTCATATCAACAAAGATAGTAAAATATTAAACTAACATAAAATAAAAAATAAAAACTTGAATAGGAAAAAAGTAAAAATCTAATCTAGTAGAATAGTTAAATTCTAAGTCTCCGGCAACGGCGCCAAAAACTTGTTGCTACCAAACGCACACACAAGTATATGTGGTCGATAAATAATATAGGATTGTAAGTCCAGATATCATACCCACAGGGACTTGTGATTAACTATCAACTAAATCAAACCAAACAATTAATCTATTCAAGTAAATCCAAATGTACGAATATTTAACTAAAGATAATCTAGAGTAGTAAACTAAGAGATTAAAGAAAACAAGTTGGTGAATTATAGAGACGAATTCAATGTGAGTGAATATTCTAGAGTTGTGGGTTAGCTAACAATCTCGTTGTGCTTTCTACCTAAATTATCTAATTAATTTACCTAGTTTATTGATTGACGGGGTTAATATTGCTCGTAGCCTTCTCCCGAAGTACAACTCGCTTGTTCAAGCTAACCTAATGCATATATTCCTATGGAATTAGGATTAACAAGAACGCATTTGTAATTCCTGTATAATAACCAAGCAAGGCGATTAGGTATATTCCTATCCTAACCGCAAATCCGCTCCTCCTAAGAGTTAAGATCTTGCTCTACTCAATCTTATATGCAATCTAGAATTCCCTCTCCCGAGTTCAATCCTAGATTCGTAGATAGAATTCAATTGGTCATCAAGCAAGCAAATAACTAAGTGCGAGATTGAATAAATAAATCAATATGATAAAATAATAAGAACAATTCAAGCTTCAAACTACAACGTTCATGTAGCACCCAAAACTCTAGAACTAATAAACTATAAAATTTAAGGAAGAGAATAGAAGAAAAACTAGTTGAAAGCCTCCTCTAAGCGTGGTATATGTTCCTCCACGTGAAACTCCCTTCAAAGTATGTTAGATATCACCAAAGTGGCGTCCTCCTCGTAGAAATATGTTTATTCTTGCTTTTATACGTGTTGCATAGGTCTAGGGCCGAATAAACCGTGTCCCAGGCAAAATAGGATAAAATTTGCGTCACCGGCGCCCAGCCTAGTGCCCTCCACGGTGCCCCATTATTTTTAGCTACTATTTTTGGCGCCACATGTCAAGTTTTCTGGTTTTGTCCGTTTTGGTCCGTTTTGGTTCAATTCTTGCGCGTTTCGCCCCCAATTACTCCCGAATCATTTCTACACATAAAAACACATCGAATTAACATAATTTACAAAACAAAAATAAAATATGAGGCAATATACATGGAAGTATATATACTTTAAGCTAAACACCAATATTTTATATTTATATTAAAAAATTTATTAAATATATATAAAATATTTAATTATAAATTCAGTAATTAAAACAAACTACGAGTTGGCTGGCAAGCTGAGAACCCAAAAATTTTAAATGGTAACTTCGCCTCTAAAAGGTAAATGTATCTCAATCTTGTAAATAAATTAAATGTATCTACAAGATATTAAAAATTATGGTATATTCTGGTTAGGTAGGATGCACGAGAGTTGCTCTGAGAATACACACTGCTAGTACTTTAATTATATTATATTTTGGTAGATAAACCCCATCCCACCCCCACACCCCTCCCCACCCCCACCCCCACCACCCAGATCAAATTATAGTATATTCTTTGGTTTCGCGTTGCACCGGCATGAGGATTCTATATTGGGAAGAAAGAAGTTAAAAATAGAAATTAGAGCTTCAGTCATGTGGAGAAGGCAATTTTAAAAATACAGTAATGTTTATTTTCGAACAGAACATTATTTTCAGAGATCTCCTCTCGTGTGCCTCAAATGCTGATTCATCCTTTTTGTTCCTTATCAATCTTTGACCTTTGACCAGCTCAAAATTGTTTTATATATAAATCTATTTATATCTATCCTATATTAAAACTACGAAATATCATGCGCTTTTTTACCTTTCATAAGAATGATTTATGTTTGGATAAAACTGTAATATGTAAACAACAAACCAAAATTATTGAAACCGAATCAGCAATAAATTCTTTAACCAAAAGCAATTACGCTCACTTTAGATTTAGAATTGTTCTTTCAAAATTTCTGCAGCAATTGATGCGGTAGAACTAGGATTCTTTTACTAAATAATTGTATATTATGGTGTTTGTTTGATGCATAAGGAAAATAAATTTTCCTTATTTTTTAAACCTTATTATGAATTAAGTCTATATTATATATTCATAATTTATTTTTATTCTATATTTTATATTCTTTTATTGATATATGCAAATAAAGGCCCTTGAGGAAATGCTCATTTAAAATAGAGGCTCGGACCAAATTCCAATCACCCATAACCCCACGAGTTAGAATAAACGATTTTCAAAATCAGACCTCAAATTGAGGTTGAATCACCCAAAATCCCACAAGCCCTAGTTCTACCCAAAACCCTCATTTTCTACCTTGAATTCATGACTTAGGGCTGTGATTAATTATGATTAGGTGATTAAATAATGAAGAAATGAGGTTAGAAAGACTTACCCAAAGAGTGATGGAGGAATGGGAGCTTGGGACTTGACAATGGAGGGTGGAAGAGAAGAGCCCGTATGAAATTTTTGTGAGAAGTCACGTGTAACTGTTCTATTTTTAAGAAAAATCACTGGGCAAAAATGCCCTATGCGATCACATACAAGGTAGTGCGATCACATAGGGTAAGGAGGAAATGCTACGCTATCGCGGAAGGAAAGTTGCGAACGCATAGTGTAGATGCGACTGGGCCAGGGAAAAGCTCTATGCGATCGCGAGGGGGACAAAGAGATCACATAGGTATGGGAGGTTGGGCAATGCGATCGCACACGGAATGATGCGATCGCATAAAACACATTTTGGGCTCCTGAATTTTTACACTATGCGATCGCGAAAGGACCAATGCGATCGCATAGAACATATACCAGATACCAGCTACAACTAAAATACCAGATTTTTCAAGTGCAAAAACATCCCGAACCGCCCCCGAAATCACTCCCGAGCCCCCGGAGCTCCTAACCAAATGCACACACTAACTCAACAACCTCATACGAACTTGCTCGAGCGATCAAATCGCTAAAATAACATCAAAAACAAAGAATCAACCCCCAAAACTCAAGATTTCATTTCAAAGTTCATAAATCTCTAACTTTAGCTATTAAGGTCCGAAACACGTCAAACGACGTCCGATTTTGACCAAATTTCACAGGAAGCGCTTAACCATTATTTAAGACCTGTACCAGGCGTCGAAACCAAAATAGGAGCCCGATACCTATATTTTCTAACTCATTTTCATTTCCATATTTCCTTATTAATTTCAGAAAACAAATTAACAAAACAATTCTTTTATCGGGGTTGTGGACCTCGGATTTCGACTCCGGGCACATGCCCGAGTCCCATATTTTTCTATGGACCTCCCGAGACTGTCATATCACCGGTCCTGGCCCGTTTACAAAAATGTTGACCAAAGTCAACTATATCAATATTAATATCAAAATTCTTCAAATTGTTTCGTAGAATTCATATATCTTAACACAACTTTTCGGCTTCGCACCCGGACTGTGCACGCACATCGAAGCAACTGAGAGTGAGGTTTCCAAGACCTCGGAAGCGCATAAAAAGGGAGAAATACGGTGATGACCCTTTGGGTCGTCACAATTAGATACAAAACTAATAGAAATTTTTATAAGATATTACACATAATTCTAAGGACTTCTATGACGTATAATTTCTTCTTTAATTGAACTAACTAAAGTGAGATTAACATTTTATAATTTTATGAACTTACTTTGTGTCTCAAACACTTTGCTTAATATTTTTTTTAAAAAATTTTAAGATGATATATTATTGATATAAGAAATACACACTTTATAACACGCGCATAGTGCGTACCCTAAGACTAGTTATATTAAAGGCACGAAAATCCTTAGCAAAATGTCGTTCGTCTTTTTTACCCCATTTAAAATAGAGTTCGCAATGGATAAAATTGTCATTTAATTATTTTCCTATATATGTTATTAATTATTCAATTAACTTTCCTAATATTTAGAAATAGTCATTTAATTACTTTCCTATTTATCACCTCTATTTAGAAAAGTAAAAAACACATTCCTAAAATTTCTACCATAAATAAATGAGAAAAGTACATTTTAGATAAGGAATTAAAATATCTCCGATTCCTAAAATCTTAGGTTAATTAACAGAAAATATATATTTCAAGAAGAAATCAAATTATTTTAAATTCTAATTTTCCTATACATTAATAGAAAAGGAAATACATTAAAAGGAAACTCTTAACTACGTTTTTTATGAGCAAATTTTCGGCAACTTTGTCAAATAAAAAGTAGAATTCTTTTCTCCTTTCTTTTTTTAAAATCATTTCTATTTACATGTTAAATTTTGAAAGGTTATATATTTACTTTGAATATATATAATTATATAATCCATAAATACAATTATTTAGGAAGGGATTAGTAGGAATGAGTTCTTTTGGAGTATTCCTACTTTCTCGGGTTAATTTCATTGATGGTTATTGAACTATCCTTCAATTTCAGTAAAGTCATTCAACTATTTTTTGTCACTTAAAAGTAACTAAACTTTATGTTTGTCACTTAAAAATTATTTTTCCACAAACTTTCACCATAAATATGACATGACATACATTTTAATTAAAAACATTCAAAAAAAATACCACATAAGCTTACATGGGTCATACCCATATTAAGATCCATGTCTTCTTTAATATGACTTGACCCAAACTCCAAATAGATTTCATGGGTAAAAAACCGCACATAGAATAGCTCTTACCGGGTCAATCACAACTCTCTTTAGATATTAAATTTTACATTATTTTTAATTAAATTTCATATTAATTTAAAATAGTTATCCTAAAATGCAAAGTATTTATCTTTTCTGCTAGATAATGCACATTTATAATTATTCTATACTACAATAATATATGCTAGAAAATTCTTATTTTGTTTGTATGCCCTATCCGAGTCATTTTATAACTATACAGAAGCAAAATTACTACTGTATCCAACTCACATAACATATTTATACCATTCTATTAATTTTAAAGTGTTACTTATTAAGCAACACTAGCATGCCAATAACCTGCTTAGTAAACAACAAATAAAATTAAAATGCATAATAAAATTTGTCAATCAATGTGCAATTACAGACTTCGTGGTTGATGTGCAAAAAAAAGTTAGGTATTGTAACTTATTTTTTGGGTTTTGATCATGTGAATACAGTCCTAGTGATGCAGTATGTTGTGTCCTTTTGTCTAAACAGTTGTTATAGGTTGTCTGTAATTGCATGTCTATTGACAACTTTTGTTATGCACTTTAATTTTATGTGTTGCTTACTAAGCAGGTTATTTGCATGCTAGTGTTGCATAATAAACAACATTTTAAAATCAATAGAATAATATAAATATGTTATGTGAGTTGGATACAGTAGTA
The DNA here is from genome assembly GCA_032618575.1 of Nicotiana noctiflora. Lineage (NCBI taxonomy): Eukaryota > Viridiplantae > Streptophyta > Magnoliopsida > Solanales > Solanaceae > Nicotiana > Nicotiana noctiflora. The sequence continues at coordinate 780,463 of JASVEL010012251.1, read as the reverse complement.
TCTTTACTTCAGTAGATTTATAAATTGACTCGAATAGGGCATACAAACAAAACAAGAATTTTTAGCATAAATTATTTTAGTATAGAATAATTATGAATGTGCATTATGTAACAGAAAAGGTAAAAAAAATTATATTTTAAGATAATTATTTTAAATTAATTTGGAATGTAATATCTAAAGAGGGATATGGTTGACCTGGTAAGAGCTATTCTATGTGCGGTTTTTTACCTATGAAACTCATTTGGAGTTTGGGTCAAGTCATATTAAAGGTAACATGTATCTTAATGTGGATATGATCATGTAAGCTTATGTGGTATTTTCTTTGAATTTTTTAATTAAAATGTATGTCATATCATATTTATGGTGAAAGTTTGAGGCAAATGATTTTTAAGTGACAAAGATAAAGTTTAGTTATTTTTAAGTGACAAAAAATAGTTGAATGACTTTACTGAAATTAAAAGATAGTTCAATGACCATCAGCAAAATTAACCCCTACTTTCTCATGTGGTGCATAAGTTAGAGTTAAAATAAAATCATTGAGATGAGAAGAAACATAATACTCAAAAAGGGATTAAATTGGGAGTGTCTGGCTGACGATCTACGAAGATTACTTAAATACAGATCGGTTTACCTAGATTATAGGAGTGCATAGGGTATATGCAGAATACATTTATTCTTTTTGTATATATTTTATTGATTAAAATAATAGACACGTGCAACGCACGTACACTAAAAACTAGTACTACATTAAAAGCACGAATACTCGTAGTAAAATATTATTCGTCTATTTTACTTTTTAAAAATCAAGTTCATAGTAGACGAAATAATTATTTAATATTTTTCTAATATTTACACATTTTAAATTAACTCAAATTTTGCTTATCAATTCTTTATTTAAACTATTATGTAGGAAGTCCTAATATTTAAGACTTTAAATGTGACGACCCAAAGGGTCATCACCATATTTCTCCCTTTCTCTACGCTTCTGAGGCCTTGAAAATCTCACTTTTGATTTCCTCAATTTGCGTGCACAGTCCGGGCTCGAAGCCAAATTTTTTTTATGTTAAATATATGAATTCTGTGAAAATATTTGAAGAATTATGATATTAATATTGATATAGTTGACTTTGATCAACATTTTGGGTAAATGGACCCGGACCGATGATGTGACAGTCCCGGAAGATCTGTAGAAAAATATGGGACTCGGGCATGTGCCTAGAGTCGAAATCCGAGGTCCAGAACCTCGGTAAAAGAATTTTTCTGTTAAATTATTTTTTGAAATTATTAAGGAAAAAGAAAAATAAAAATTAGTTAGAAAATATAGGTATCGGGCAAATATTTTGGTTCCGACTCCTGGTACAAGTCTTAAATATGCGTTAAGCTCTTTCTATGAAATCTGGTTGAAGGACGTCGTTTGATGTGTTTCGGACCTAAATAGCTAAAGTTGAGAGTTTATGAACTTTAAAATGAAATTATGAGTTTTGGGGGTTGATTTTTTGATTTTAATGTTATTTTAGCAATTTGATAGCTCGAGTAAGTTCGTATGATGTTATTGAATTGGTGTGTGTGTTTGGTTGGGAGTCCCGAGGGCTCAGGAGTGTTTCGGAGGTGGTTCGGGGTATTTTTGTCCTTAGAGTTGCTGTAGAATTTCTGCTTCTGGTGTTCAGAGAATTTGTTCTCTGCTATCACAATCCCATTCCTGCGATCACATAAAGTCTTCCTCAGGTATCCCAAATTTCTTCTATGCGATCGCACAAGTTGTCCCGCGATCGCATAGTTTTACCACTCTTCAATGCGATCGCATTCACCTCTACGCGATCGCACATCGTTAAACTTCATCCAAAAATCCTGGATTCCCTTTTTCTATGCGAACGCATGAATTGTTCTGCGATCGCAGAAGCCAAGTTTCCACTCCTCTATGCGACCACATCAGTTGCCCTGCGATCACATACACCTAAAATTGCTCCAGTCAATTTAATAAAACCAGATTAGTCCACTTCGTGATTTTTACTCTTTTTTCACACGGACCTTTCTTCTTCATCCTCCATTGATGAGTTCCAAGCTTCCCTTCCTCCATAACTCGTTGGGTAAGTAATCTTAACATCGTTTCCTTATTATTTCATCAACTAATCACTAAATTCTAGGCCTAAAAATATGAAATCAAGGTAGGAATTAGGGCTTTTGGGTAGAGTTAGATTTTTGGGAATTTTGGGCAATTCAACCCCAATTTGGGGTCGAATCTTAAAACAAATTATATATTTGAACTCATGGGGGTATGAGTGAATTTATTTTGGTTCGAACCCCGTATTTTGACCAAGCGGGCCTCGGGTCGGTTTTGCAAATTTTGGGCAGAATGTTGGAAAGATTATATTTAGGCATTTGGGTTGGACTGTTGAGTATTATTAATGATATTAAATCAATTGTGTATAGATACGATTGAACTGGAGCTAAATTCGACAGAAAAGGCATTGCTGAAGGATTGAGTTGGCCGTAAACCTCCAAGGTAAGTGTTTGATCTAACTTTGGCTTGAGAGAATAGGATTAGAGTATCATAAATGCTATTTGCAAAATGATCGAGTATGGTGTATAGGCGTGGTGACGAGTGTCTATACACCGAAGTCTAGCATGACCGTGGGTCTTTGTTTGTACTTGTTTTTATATAATTTGAACTTTTCTAAGCTAAAAAAAATATTTTTCGGCAATGTGAAGAGTTTGAGGATAAGTTATGAAATATTAATATTTTGGAGTGTTGGCTCGAATGATAAATACCTATTGAGTAAAAGGTGGAAGTATTAAAAGGAGTTGTGACTAATCCATTGCCGGGATGGTTGAATATATTAACTATTACCCTTGCCGGATTGTGAACATTATTGTTATTTTTCCCTTGCCGGGACATAGTTGTTATTTTTGATAATCCATTGCCGTGATAGTGCTTACTATTTGTTTATTCTTCTTGCCCGCTTGGTTGTGACTGTTGTTTGGGTGAGGAAGAGTGATATTGCACGAAGGGTCATTTCGTGCTATTTCTGATTATATTTGCACGAAGGATCATTCCATGTTATGTTTTGACTATTTACTCACGAAGGTACATTCCGTGCTATTTCTGATTATATTTGCATGAAGGGTCATTCCGTGCTATGCTTTGACTATTTACGCACGAGATTTGATTATATTTGCACGAAGGGTCATTCCGTGCCATGAAATGAGAGTTATGTGAGGAAAAACAGGAAGAGTGATGCCGTGCAATTTCATTCGATTTATTTGGATGAGAACGAGAGTAAAAGCACGAAGGTTGATGTCGTGCAACTATTGAATTTCTTATTCTGTGATAGTTATTATTGTCCATGTTTCTTAATTACACTGATGAACTATATATTCAGATTGTACTCCCCACAACATGTTTCCTCCCTTTTAACTGTTTAGTTTTAGTATTTCTGTTGTTTTAGTGTATATATGTATATAGAATTGTATATGTTGATTTGGTAATCCTGTCTAGCCTCGTCACTACTACGCCGGGGTTAGGCCAGGCACTTACCAACACTTGGTGTCGGTTGTACTGATGCTACACTCTGTGCATTTTTTTATGCACAGATCCAAGAGTAGTTTTTGGACAACAGTAGTAGGATATTTATTCCAGGAGCTATCATCAGTCCGGGGACTTTCAAGGTAGCCTAGCTGGCGTTCGCGGGCCGAAGTCCCTTCCCTTTATTTTAGTTTGTTTTTGTTGTACCGAAACAGGCATGTATATTTTTCTTTCATTTATACTTGGTTGTAGTATTATATAGTTGTCCGTGAGCTAATGACCAGATTTTGGGTAGTGATGTGTCTCAAACTTCCACATTTTTATATTATTTTGTTAAACCTAAAATTCTTCCGCACTTATTTCATTATTGATAGAATATTATATTAGTGATGTTGATAGGGAATGTGTAATGTTTGGCTGGCCTAGCTCCGTTAGAAGGCGATATCACGACGCCCGATGGTGGGATATATCCGGGTCATGAAAAGTTGGTATCAGATCTCTACGTTACATAGGTCTCGCTACTCACGGACAAACTTGGTAGAGTCTGAGGTATCGGTACGGAGACGTCTTTATTTATCCCAGAGGCTATAGAGTTAGGAAACATTTCACTTTTGTTCTTTCTTGTCTTGCGAATATGTTTCTCAAATACCGATTGTCCCTCAACTATGTTCTTTCGCAGATGGCGAGAACACGTGTGTCGTTTTCTACCACGTAGTAGCCCGAGCCTCCAGCAGCAGCTCCCACGAGGGGTAGAGGTTGAGGCCGTGGTAGGGGCAGAGCTCAGCCCCAGGCAGCAGTTCCAGAGATGGAGCCTCATATTGATTATGATGAGGAGGTTCCAGCCCCAGCAGCTCCAGTAGGCCCAGCTTAGGTCCCAGGACGGGTTATGTTCACCCCGGATCTTCAAGATGGTCTAGTCCGGCCGGCAGGCTTCATGGATAGTGTCACTAGAGTGGGTTTGCTGCCAGTAGCACCAACCACTTCTCAGGCTGGAGGGGGTTCAGACTCCTGCTATGTGTACTCTGGAGCAGGTAGCTCCCCAGACTCAGGTCCCAGTGGTTCAGCCCACCGTGACAGCTCAGACAGGTATTACAGGTCAGGCCGGAGATGGAGCAGCCATGTCTTTGGATGCTTTGTGGATACTTGATCGGTTCTCCAGTATTTTTACCACCACCTTCAGCGGTGCTTCATCGGAGGATCCCCAGGATTTTCTATTCAGTTGTCATAAGATTCTTAGGACTATGGGTATAGTAGAGAACAACGGGGCCGATTTTTACACCTTCAAGCTTGCAGGATCTGCCAAGACTTGGTGGAGAGATTTCTGCCTATCTAGACCAGCAGGGTCCCCAGCTTTGACATGGGATCAATTCGCAGAGTTGTTCTTGGAGAAGTTTCTTCCTGTCACTCAGCGGGAGACACTTCGTAGGAAGTTTGTGCGCCTCCAGCAGGGCTCCATGACCGTTACTCAGTATGAGACAAGATTTGTGGATTTGGCATGCTATGCAGTTGTGATACTCATTACAGAGTGGGAGAGGGTCCGGAGATTCATTGATGGATTGATTCAGCCGATCCGTCTTCAGATGTCCATAGGAGTTAGTAGTGATATTTCCTTTCAGGAGGTGGCCAATACGGCCCGCAGAGTTGAGATGGGCCTCACACGGGGAGGTGGTTATATGTCGGACAAGAGGCCTCGTCATTCTGGCAGATTCAGTGGTACCTCATCTGGAGGTAGGGATTCCTACAATAAGGATCAGGCACTGAGGCCCTTTCAGTCTGTGCTTCAGGTTTCTCATGGTACTTCTGGGAGCGATGGTTCTCAGCAGCATTACTCAGATGAGTAGCCTATCAGTGCACCCCACTTCAGAGCTTCAAGAGAGGACATTCTGGCTGACAGGGTCAGCAGTCGCAGCAGCCGAGATCTTGTTATGGTTATGGTGACCCCGGTCACATTGTCTTGTTTTTCCCTCAAACATCGGGCAGCTCTTAGCAGAAGGGTCCTCGCCCCAAGTTACAGGCAACAAGTGATCCATAGCTTGCCTGGCCAGCTAGAGGCGGAGGTAGGGATCATAGAGGTGGAGGTAGGGACCGTAGAAGTGGATCTTAAACCGGCACAGGCAGAGGACAGCCAGTGGTTGATCGTCCTAGAGATGCAGTTCAAGAAGGTAGGGCCCAGCCCCGGTGTTATGCTTTGCCAGCCAGGCCAGACGTTGAGTCTTCCGATGCTTTTATTACAGGTACTATTTTAGTCTGTGATAGGGATGTTTCAGTGCTATTTGACCTGGAGTCCACGTATTCATATGTGTCATCTTATTTTGCTCCTTACTTGGCTATGCCTAGTGATGCCTTGGGTATTCCTGTATATGTATCCATACTAGTGGGTGATTATATTGTGGTCCACAGGGTTCACCGTTCTTGTGTAGTAGTATTCGAGGGTCTTGAGACCCGTGTCGATCTATTTCTTCTTGACATAGTTGATTTTGATGTCATATTGGGGATGGATTGGTTGTCCCCGTATCATGCGATTTTGGATTGTCACGCCAAGATCGTGACCTTGGCTTTACTTGACTTGCCCCGATTGGAGTCGAGAGAGACCCCAGGACATGCCACCCGCAGTGTCATTTCATACGCTAAGGCTCATCGCATGGTCGAGAAGGGGTGTTTAGCTTATTTGGCATATGTTCGTGATTCTACCATGGAGGTTCCTTCTATTGATTCAGTTCCTAGTGTTTGGGAGTTCCCCAAGGTTTTTCCTTCAGACCTGCTGAGTATGCCGCCCGATAGGGATATTGATTTTTGTATTGATCTGGCCCCAAGCATGCAGCCCATTTCTATCCCGCCGTATCGTATGGCCCCACTAGAGCTGAAGGAGCTAAAGGATCAGTTGCAGGATTTTCTTGAGAAAGTCTTCATCAGGCCTAGTGTTTGTCCTTGAGGTGCGCCAGTTCTATTTGTGAAGAAAAAGGATGGATCGATGAGGATGTGCATTGATTACCGACAGCTAAACAAGGTAACAATAAAGAACAAGCACCTACCGTCGAGGATTGATGATTTGTTTGACTATTTGCAGGGTCCGAAAGTATTTTCAAAGATAAAATTGAGATCGGGTTATCACCAGCTGAGGATTAGGGCATCTAATGTCCCTAAGACAGCATTTCGCACTCGGTACATACATTATGAGTTTTTGGTCCTGTCATTTGGGTTGACCAATGCCCAGCAGCATTTATGGAGTTGATGAACCGAGTGTTCAGGCCTTACTTGGACTTGTTTGTGATAGTTTTCATTGATGATATTCTTGTGTACTCCCGCAGTCAGGAGGAGCACGAGCAACACCTCAGAGTGGTTCTTCAGACTCTGAAGGATAGCCAATTGTATGCCAAGTTCTCAAAGTGCAAGTTCTGGTTGAGTTTAGTTGCATTTCTGGGTCATGTAGTATCAACTTATTTAGGTATACCCGAAGAAGATAGAGGTATTCAAGAATTGGCCTCGACCAGCTTCAACTACTAAGATTCGGATTTTCTTGGGATTAGCCGGTTATTATCGTCGATTTGTTGAGGTATTTTCATTTATAGTTGCCACCGATGACCAGTTCATATATATATTACTGCGGCGTGCTGTCCGATACACACACACACACACACACACACACACACACACACACACATATATATATATATATATATATATATATATATATATATATATATATATATATATAAAATACTGCGGCGTGTAGTCCGATCCAATACATGTATATGTATATACTTCTGTGGCGTACAACCCAATCTGGTATATATATCAATACCTCACTATGGGTCCTCATAGATTCGGCCTTTCGGGCCCACTCAGCTAGAACAGGGTATCCAACCCTAAGTATTCTCACTTAGTGTACACATCTAGTGCCAGTTCATGTCATGCTATACAGCTATGAGTACGACTGAGAGTGTGTGTTCAACATGATAAAGGGGTCATTTGGCTCCACAGGCTTCCCTAAGATTCTACAGATCGGCACAAGGCCCCAAACATGGCAACTAGCCCAATTATACATATATAAGCTCAGTCGCAGTCCATATGCACAGTAAACTATCCATCGGGAGGGACCAAGTTCAATCCCCAGTCACAATATCACCACACTCGTCACACAACGCGTGTTTCATCTCAACGTAGCCAGTTCATGTCATGCTATACAGCTATGAGTACGACTGAGAGTGTGTGTTCAACATGATAAAGGGGTAATTTGGCTCCACAGGCTTCCCTAAGATTCTACAGATCGGCACAAGGCCCCAAACATGGCAACTAGCCCAATTATACATATATAAGCTCAGTCGCAGTCCATATGCACAGTAAACTATCCATCGGGAGGGACCAAGTTCAATCCCCAGTCACAATATCACCACACTCGTCACACAACGCGTGTTTCATCTCAACGTAGCACTATATAGTGTAAATATGGGGTTTCAAACCCTCAGTATTCAATTCATTACTACCACTCACCTCGAACCGACAAAAGTCCTAGCTCGTCTTGCGCTTGCCTCGCAAATCGACCTCCTCAGGTGTCAAATGTGATCAAAACCAATAAGAACACATTAAAATAGGCTAATGAATCATAACCCAATCGAATGGACTCAAAAAACACCTAAAAACACGAAGTTGCCAAAACCCGAGCCCCAGGCCCGCTCCTCGAAAAATTATGAAAATTACATTTTCAGAATTCTTATCTCTCCACGAGTCCGTGCATATAAAATTTATCAAAATCGGACCTCAAATGAACCGGCAAATCATGATTTTTCATAGCAAAAATCCAAGCCCTAACTCCCTCAATTTATGCCCAATTTTAGAGAATTAATGGGAGATTCTTCGATAAAATGATGTATTAAGACCACGAGACTTACCTCCAATCACTTCTCGATGAAATCCCATTCAAATTCCGTCACTTAGCTCTCAAGGTGCTAAAAAATGGAGGAAAGTATCAACGAAAACACGACTAAAATATTTCATTTAACCCTTCTGTCGCCCAGGTAATTTCACTATGCGATCGTATACCCTTTATTGCGATCGCATTGAACCAATTTCACACACCAAAATTTACTACTATGCGATCGCACTCCTACCTTGCGATCATATAGAACATTTTCCCATGCTCCACAATTACTGCTATGCGATCGCACTCCTGCCTTGCGATCACATAGAACAAATTCCATCCAGGGACCCTAGGCCAAAACTACACTATGCGATCGCACCGAATGCTATGCGATCACAGAGAACAAAGTTACAGAGCTATGCGATCGCAACCCCTTATATGTTATCGCATAGAACAACGCAGAAGCCCACTTTCATCCTTCTATGCGATTGCAACATCACCTATGCGATTGCATAGAGCATCCATTTAGATGAATACCAGCAACCACCAGCCCTTCAAAAATGCTAGAAATGATCCGATTAGACCCCCAGATTCACCCCGAGGCCCCCGGGACCTCAACGAAAACCACCAACCTACTCCAAAACATGATACGAACCTGTTCCAATCATAAAAACACATCCTTAAACACGGAAATCATCAAATCAAGGTGGATTCAAGCCTAAGTTTCAACTAAAAGTTCAGAAACCAACATCCAATCAAAATCCCGACCAAACGATGTCTGAATGACTTGAAATTTTGCAGAGATATCCAAAATCACCTAACGAAGCTACTGCAACTGTAGAAATTCCATTCCGACTCCCAGATCAAAATCTCACCTTTCGACCGGATTTCGCCAAAATTCCAACTTCGCAAATTCAAGCCTAATTCTACATCGAACCTCCAAATTCAATTTCGATCACTCTCCTAAGCCACAAATGATTTCTTGAAGCTACCCGAACCATCACAATTCAATTCCGAGCCCTATAACTCACAAGTCAACATCCGATTGACTTTTCCCAACTATTCCTTCATCAAAGAGACTATTTGTCTCATTTCCTACCAAACTCGATCCGAATTGACTCAAATTCACCAAACACATATATTGAAACATGAACAAGCATATAACAGGGAAAACGGGGCGGTAACTCACGTGATGACGGACCATGCCATCACAGATGCCATCTAGGACATTGTTGATAGACTGACCAAGTCAGCACATTTCATTCATGTTGCCACCACCTATTCATCAGAGAGATTAGCTGAGATCTACATCCAAGAGATTGTTCGTCTTTATGGTGTGCCGACGTCTATCATTTCAGATCGAGGTACGCAATTTACCTCGCGCTTTTGGAGAGCAGTTTAGTAGGAGTTAGGCAACCAGGTTCACTTGAGTACAACATTCCATCCTGAGATAGATGGTTAGTCCGAGTGGACTATTCAGATATTGGAGGATATGCTCTGAGCCTGTGTTATTGATTTTGGAGGCTCTTGGGACCATTTTCTACCTTTAGTATAGTTCGCCTACAACAACAGCTACTAATCCAGCATTCAGATAGTTCCTTATGAGGTGGTGTATGGTAGGCGATGTCGGTCTCCAGTTGGATGGTTTGAGTCGGGAGAGGCTCGATTGTTGGGTATAGATTTAGTCCATGAGACCTTAGATATTCAGGACATGATTTGTTCGGCTCAGTCGCAGCAAAAGAGTTACGCGGATCGCAAGGTTCGAGACGTGGCTTTCATGGTTGGTGAGTGAGTTTTGCTCCGTGTATAGCCCATGAAGGGCGTGATGAGATTTGGGAAGAAGGGCAAGCTTAACCCTAGGTACATTGGTCCATTTGAGATACTTGATCCAGTGGGAGAGGTGGCTTATATTTGCCTTGCCACCAAGCTTGTTAGTCGTACATCCAGTGTTTCATATGTCTATGCTTCAGAGGTATCACGACGATCCTACCCACGTGTTAGATTTCATCACTGTCCAGTTGGACAAGGATCTGTCATACGAGGAGGAGCCGATAGCTATTCTAGACCGGAAGGTTCGACAGTTGAGGTCAAAGAGTTTTCCTTTAGTGCGTGTTCAGTGGATAGGTCAGCCTCCTGAGGCATCGACTTGGGAGTCCGAGTATGATATGCGGACACATTACCCCCATCTATTTCCTGACTCAGGTACTTTTTTCTTTTGTCCGTTCGAGGATGAATTGTTGTTTTAGAGGTGGAGAATGTGATGACCCAAAGGGTCATCACCATATTTCTCCCTTTCTTCGCACTTTCGAGGCCTTGGAAACCTCACTTTTTGTTTGCCTCGATTTGCGTACACAGTCTGGGCGCGAAACCAAAATTTTTTTATGTTAAAATATATGAATTCTATGAATTTGTTTTAAAGAATTATGATATTAATATTGATATAGTTGACTTTGGTCAATATTTTAGGTAAACGGACCTGGACTGGTGATGTGACGGTCCCATGAGGTCCGTAAAAAAATATGGGACTCACGCATGTGTCCAGAGTCAAAATCCGAGTACCACAACCTCGGTAAAAGAATTTTTCTGCTAAATTATTTCCTGAAATTATTAAGGAAAAATGAAAACGAAAATGAGTTAGAAAATATAGGTATCGGGCTCGTATTTTGGTTCCAATGGCCGGTACAGGTCTTAAATATGCGTTAAGCTCTTTCTGTATTGGTCAAAATCGGACGTTGTTTGACGTATTTCGGACCTAAATAGCTAAAGTTGAGAGTTTATGAACTTTGAAATGAAATTATGAGTTTTGGGGGTTGATTCTTTGATTTTGATGTTGTCACACCTCCTTTTTACGCGCCAGCGGGAGCGCGAGCGAGTTTTTCCAATTAAAGGACAATCGAAACGGGATTTATTTAATTAATTCAGAGTCGCCACTTGGGAGATTTATGGTGTCCCAAGTCACCGATTAAATCCCGAATCGAGGAAAATTTATGACTCTGTAATACAGACTGCGAAACTAGAAACCTGGATAAGGAATTCTGTTAACCCGGGAGAAGGTGTTAGGCACTCCCGGATTCCGTGGTTCTAGCACGGTCGCTCAACTGCTATTTTTGTTTCTATCTGATTTCTTTATATATTTTAACTATATGCTTTTAATGTTCCGCTTTTTAGTTTTAGGGAATTGCAACGTCACAAAAACACATTTCGAGTCACAGCGCAACCAGTACGCCTGTGACTTCAATACGTTTCAATTTCGCCGAGAGTAAGATTTGGGTCACATAAATGCGCATCCGTATTTAGGAAAGGATTATTATTAACTAACGCGCCTAAAGTAATTTTGCGTTTGTACTTTGCGAGGGCCATGAAATTTGCTGAACGGCACGCCTCGAAATCTAAGGTTCAATTTATAATAAAAAATTAAAACGAGGCCATGCAGTTATCATTTTTTGTTTGGCGCGGCACACCTCGATTTTATTAAAGAAACAAATATTCTACTAAGTTAGGAGAAATTCCTATTTTTTACGAAATTATACGATTAATACACCTTATTAGCTTGCATCTAAAAGCTCACGTGAATGGGATTAACAAAGTTATCTACAGCCACCAGCCACCGATAGTTTTTCTTGATTTTTTTTTTCATGACTAAACACTAATCAACTTTAAATTCATCTCCTAATGGTTTACTAACGTGCCTCCAACTATTCCAATGATATCAATCTCCAGAACATATTTTCTTTTAAATTAGCCACAAACTTATGTTGAATAAATTCCAATTCATACATCATAGACTAACATAAAAGGATTTGAAAAGTATATGATGGTGATGCAAATCAAATAAATCAGGAATTGACTTACATGGACTTAGCATTGTTCAGAAATCAGAACGCACACACAACATCGATCAACAGCATTCACAAAGGCATAGACAAGACATACATAGTAGATTTCATAATATTAATATGTTGGAGAGTAATTGCATGGTTGAGAAGAAGACAATACCTGGATTTACAAGAACAGATCCAACACGACTAAATAACTAAAAGAAACCGTAGTGTGGGAGTTCAGCCACCACCTTCGATTATCAACAAATTCAATCCAAAACAAATCAGAAAATGACCACGAACGGAACAAGGACCCGACGATCTCGAACGGAATCACGAACGGCACCGAACAGATCCCGAACGGACTCAAATCCAGACCTCAAAACGATTTCAATGGTTAAAATGTCGTTGGATGGAGAGGAGCTGCTGGTCGCGACGTTGCTTTCATGGCTGGACGTCGGAGCTGGTTCGACGGAGACTGCTGGCAGCCATGGCGTCGAGCTTCTGGTTTGGTGGCGTCGCTGGTCGACGTGAGGGAGCTGGTCGTTGCTGCTGGTTCGACGGATGACTGCTGGAGCTTGGGTGTTCGTCAATGGTGTATCGCGGCTGATGAGGTGAGGGAGACGAAGATGGCGACGTGAGTTCAACTAGTTGTGAGGGTGGTGACGACGGGATCCTAGGCTTGACAGGAGGCTGCCTTTGTGTTAGGTTTTCTAGGGTTCATTTTTGTTTTCCTCCATGAGGAAGACGATGCTACAGTACCCCCCCTAAAAAACGTTCACTGCCTCCTCCTTTTAAAGAAGCAGCCCGTCCAGTGTATTGTATATTTTCCTTTCTTTCACTTCTTTCTTTTTAAAATCCCTGAGCCATCAACTTTTTATTCTTTTTATTTTTTAATCATTCTCCCATCCCTCCCCCTTAGTGTAGTGTCGGGTTATTACGGGCTATGTCCGAAAATTATAAAACCGGGTAGTTTGAACCCGAATATTATTCTTCGCCCGGAACCGAGAATGGCATTATTTAATTAATCCTAGGTAACCAAAATAACTATAATACTCATAATTAAAACTATTTTTTTTTATATATATTTTTCAAGTTTAAAATAACTACAAAATATTAATGAAACTATTTTTTATTATTATTATTTTCGTTTTTATAAAAAGATAAAAATATAAAGTACTATTTTTATATTTTTCAAATTTAAAAATGACTACGAAACATTAATAAAACTATATTTTTGTTATTTTTCATTTTAAGGTAAAAGTAAAGTAAAAGAGTCAAAATTAGCTAAGATAGCTATATTAAAACTAAACTAAATATTTTACGCTAAAAATATAAAAAATCTCGGGTAGGGTCAAAAATCACGCATTTACAGCTGCCCCTCTTTGACTGAAAACACAAAGAGTTTTCAGACAAAGAACGACTAGACAAGTGTTTTTGACCCGACCCTTATTCGGAGGGACTAAACTAAGAGAAGAGGAATGTGACCGAGCCCTTGTATCTGAGCCGCCTACATATCCTTGGCTATAAAGGAATCAGGCCACGTGTAGTTCGAAAGTGAGTGAGGAAGGGGTATACCGAGGTGGAGAGCCGGTCGAGGTGTCGTTTCGCCGAGGTTCCGTTCCGTCGAAGTTCCGGTCCGTGGTCCTGCTATTACATCAAAAATCCAACATGAAAACGACTAACTAAGCCTATCAGCTACTAGTTACAAAATTCCTATCTATAAGTCTTCTGAAGCTTGATCTTGAGTATTGGTTGGTGCTTCATGCGGACTCTAAATTTGAACCTTGATACTTGCTAGATGCAGGTGCTGCTTTTCGGATCAAGACCAGGTATGCGGTGCTTGTGACCTCGGCCATGTCTTGAGCACACCACATCTTTCATCAACTTCTGCACTTAGATTAACTCCTTGCCTTTTTTTTTTTCGTGACTGACTTCTGTTGATCATCTCGGACTGTTGACTCGCATTCTGGTCGCAAGCTTCTTTTGTTGCTATCTTGCATTGCACTCCGAAGTGAATTCCCTTACTTGTGATCTTCGAGCTATTCTCCTTCGAAGTCTGAATCTATCTTTTCTAATCCTTGTTGCCTTCCTTCTGATTCATGCCGGGGATTTCCGTTACACTCTGTCACTTTTCGATTGTTCACTATCCTTATCAAATCTTGGAAACCGAGACGCCGTTCTGCTTTTCTGGCGGGCTTCTGACTTTAACAACAAACTTTAATCATAAATTGTCATTCCATTCTTCAGGCGGGCACCTGACTTCAACAACAAACTTCGAAAATAAATTGCCACTTCATTCTTCAAGTGGGCACCTGATTACCAAAACTTGAACTGTATAGATCGAACGATTACCATCTCGGGAGAAAAAATTCATCTGACTAAGATTTTGACGCTAGGAGATAATTCCTCAGACTAGGTCTAAATTGTTGTGATCTCAGGAGAAAGATTCATCAGACTGAGATTGTTGTGATCTCAGGAGAAAGATTCATCAGACTGAGATTTTGATATCTTAGGAGAAAGATTCATCGGACTAAGATTTCGACGCTAGGAGATAATTCCTCGGACTAGGTCTAAATTGCTGTGATCTCAGGAGAAAGATTCATCAGACTGAGATTTTGACGCTAGGAGAAAGATTCATCAGACTAAGACTTTGACGCTAGGAGATAATTCATCAGACTAGGTCTAAATTGTTGTGATCTCAGGAGAAAGATTCATCAGACTGAGATTTTGATATCTTAGGAGAAAGATTCATCGGACTAAGATTTTGATGTCTTAGGAGAAAGATTCATCAGACTAAGATTTTGACGCTAGGAGATAATTCCTCAGACTAGGTCTAAATTGTTGCCTTACTTAAAATCTTCCAATTGTTGCTTCATTCTTCTTGTTGCTTTCATCTAAAAACCTCTAATTGTTGTTTTTCACTTCCTATTAAATTATCTTTAACTATAACTTCATAAACTAAATCGCCACTCCATTCTTCAAGCGGGCTCCCTGACTTCAACTACAACTCAAAACTAAATCGCCACTTCATTCTTCAGGCGGGTTCCCTAACTTCAACTACTACTTCAAAATAAATCGCCACTCCATTCTTCAGGCGGGTTCCCTGACTTCAACTACCACTTCAAAATAAATCGCCACTCCATTCAGGCGGGCTCCTGACTTCAACATCTTTTGAAAATAAATCGCCATTCCTCTCTTCAGGCGGGCTCCTGACTTCAATCATCAACTCTGAAAATTAAGCGCCATTCCTCTCTTCAGGCGGGCTCCTGACTTCAACATCTTTTGAAAATAAATCGCCATTCCTCTCTTCAGGCGGGCTCCTGACTTTAATCATCAATTTTGAAAATTAAGCACCATTCCTCTCTTCAAGAGGGCTCCTGACTTCAATCATCAACTCTTATTTAGGGATTGCTTTCCTCCTAGGTCGTGTTATTTTCTCTTGATCGCTGGGGATATCTTTGGAATTGATTACTTACTTGCTGGGGATAATGCTGCTGGGAAAATCTTCTTTATTTCCTCTTTTTCTACCTCCTTCAAAACCTTTATTCTCTTCCGGGATCGCTGGGGATTGAAATGTCATCAGTTGGGGATTACACCGTCCGGGGATCCCTTTTCCTTCTTCCTCTTTCAAAACCTCCTTCGGGACTCGCGCTTGGCTCCCTTGAAAAACTTGTAGGATATAATGCTGCCGGAGAAATCTCGAAATCGGTGTTTCATTTTTCCGAGAACTGCTGGGGATGATACCGACTTCTTGCCTTTCTGAACGCAAGCTTCCTCGTTTTGTCTTGTCTGCTGGGGGTATAATTTTCTCTATCACAACTTGTTGTTTTTTTTTTCAAAGCTGCTGGGGATAATCGGGTTCAAAGATCATTTCCTCGCGTTATCCGGCTTCTTTCCCCAACCGGGTATTTGGTTTCGAGAAAATTTTCGCAACGGGAGAAAATTTTCTGCCCCAGTTTGAGAATCTTCTTCGTGGCATGCTTTTCTGCCAACAACCCCTCTTTTTCCTGTTTCAAATCAAAGAAAAATTGGTTAGTTTTAAAATGTGGTGGTTGGTTGTGGTGCTCCTGCTGGGGATGGTTCTCCTCCTCTTTCCCTGCTCTGCGTTTCATTGTCAGAACTTGCTGGGGATGTTATTATTTGATGATATTCATGCTGGGGATAGTTTTCTCCTTTCTTGCTTCCCCGCCTTCCTTGACGACTCTTTATTCGCGAACCTTTCCACGTGGTTTTCCACCGACCACCCGAATTCCTATAATAGTGACCCTTCGTGAAGACCTTGCATGTTTTACTGGTGAACCATTTTCTTTGTTCACCCTTGTCACTGAAAATACCTTTCTGCTGGGGATATCTCCCCTTCTTTGGCGGCATATCTAAGGAATGGGCATTTCTCGACCTTTGAGTCTCATTGGCCTTGGCCTCGAGGTCATTAACCTTCATTGAGATATCCTTTTTCACACCGATCCACCCCTTTGTCGATTTCCTATTGCTGGGGAATATCCTTCTGGACACTGGCTTTGCGCTTAATCCCTCCTCACTTATACCACTTGGGTGTACCAATCAAATTCCGTCTTGCATAATTGGAAAGTTGATGGAAAATTTTGAAGTCATTTCTTACAAACAGACTCTATTGGGGAATTTTTATGAAAGGAGAAAGATAAAAGGAAACAGAATAAAAGACAAAAACGAGGATGACTCTCTAAAAAGAAAAATTATAAAATAACCCTATCAAACGTGGATACCAACTCTAATGGACATGACATGCACATATAGCCTACCATCCGTCGTTAAACCGCCTTTTGTAATCTTCTCATGGGGTTTTCCTATCTCATTTCCAACCTTCGTTCGACTTGTAGTGCCCGAGGGGTTTTCACTACCAAGCCTCTCTCATTTCGGTTTTCTCTCAGCTTTCATCGCCTTATGGTGCCCGTGAAGGTTTTCACCGCTAAGACTCTCTCATTTGTGTTACTTTTCCGCTGGGGATTGGTGGTGCTACTGCTAAGATTCTCTCATATTTCTTCTGCTGCGGATCCGAGTCTTTTCTGATGGGAATCAGAGTGTTATGTTCTGATAAGACTTCTCTCATTTGCCCGACTTGGCCTCTTTTAAAGATTGGTCAAAAGGTCTTTCTTTGGACCGTAATGTGGATTTGGATAAGGCTAGAAAGAAATGGTATTAAAGGCTCGAAACAAAACAAAATGGGTTCAAAATTACAACCTTCGAAGTCTACATCTTCCTTTATAAACACAACTTTTGTTGCCCCAGTTTCTAGCTTGGGGATTTTTATTTCTTTATTTACACTATGACCGAGTTGTGAAGCGCCTACGTATCCTCTTTGAGGAATCAGGTCAAACGTAGTTCCCAATTCCTTGTTTTTCTAGTTTTTCCTTTTCATTTTTCATTCTTTTTTTTTCTTTTCTTTTTGGTTGTTTTCGTTGTTTTCTTTTTCTCTTTTTCTTTCTTTATCTTCCCCATTTGTGTTTCTAATTTTGGTACTGATTCCGAAGGAGGGGTATGAAAGAAATCAAAATAAGGCTCGAAGGGTTGACGATGGATAAAGTGTTTGGATAGCAGAGAACAAAATGCCTTCGTCATTCCAATCTTCAAAACATGCCAAGTGTAAACAACACAATTAATATTCGTCATATCTTTAAAGCACTGTTGGGCAACACTCTGATTTTCATTATTATGAACGACCCCATGTCAATTTTGGCAGCTTGCCTTTAACGGTTTTCTTTTACTTGCCCCAGTTTCTCATGACTCGGGTTTCGAATAATCTCAAACCGTTCTTACTTCATTTAAATATCTCGATCACCTCCCAATGGTTTCGTGATTAACTTTTAAGATCGGGCCAGAACTATGCGCGCACGTCATGTCACTAGAGCTAGCAGAAAAAGAACTATGGGAAGGAGAGGACTAAATAACAAAAAATGTCTAGAAATAATATAAAATAGGTCATTGCATTAACCGATAAAACAACGACTCAAACAACCAAAAAACAAAACTGGGGTTACAACCCTTAGAACGAACCTAGACCCCTTTAGATGAGACACTATGATCAAAAGAAAAATACAAGGATAAAAGGTTTGAGCCACAAAACAACATTCGGATTACCATTCTGAAATAACTCGGACAAATAGAAATGACAACAAAATAAGCCACCACAAATGACTCTCCAATTGATAAGCTTGACATTTAGCCACGAATTTGATTATCAGAACCACTAGGGCCTTCTCTCATTTCAATCGGCAAATTCCCGAGTGGACTCTCATATTCCGTGTCACCGGGCATCACCGCCAGAAAGTGTGTATCATCGGGTGCAGGTAACGGATTCAGCACGATATTCTGGGTGTCACTGTTATGAATCACAATCAATCTTTCTTGGATCATCCTTTCTATTTCCCTTTTCAAATCCCGACAACTTTCCATGTTGTGCCCCTGGGCATGGGAATGGTATTCACACCTTTTAGATGGGTCAAATCTCCTTGCACGTGGGTCCACATGATTTGGAGGGATGGGTGCAATCATGTCCTGTTGCTTTAACTTCTCAAATAAGCTTTCATAGGAAACTCCTATTGGTGTGAAATTCTCCTTCAACTTCGGTTCCCTTCTATGCCCTTGGTTTGGAAGTGGGTTATAAGGTATTTGGAAATTTTGCAGAGGCTGATAGAGATTTTGTGATGCTCGTGCTCGCTTTCTTGGATGATTTGATGGCTGAATAACATACTGGGGTGGATCAACTGAGTATGGTGGGTTCGGAGGTGGATAGTAATGCTCAGGGGAGTTATGGAAAACCTGTCGAGACATCGCATACCGTCGAGGTGTTCTTCCGGAACCTTTTCTTGACCCTGATATCATCATGACTTCTTCATCCCTCTCATTCGTGTCACTAGATTCAAATTGGACAGCTTGAGCTGCAGCCTTGAGAGCCGCTTGACTTATAATTCTGCCTGTCTTAAGACCGTTCTCTACCATTTCTCCCATTTTGACTACATCCAAGAAGGATTGACCAACCGCGGACATCATGTTCTGAAAATAATCCGGCTCTTGAGCCTGAAGGAAGACAGTGATTAACTCATGGTCATCCATGGGTGGCTCAGCACGAGCCGCTTGCTCTCTCCATTTAAGGGCATATTCCCTGAAACTTTCACTTGATTTCTTCTTCAGATTTGAAAGGAAAATGCGGTCCGGGGCAATGTCAATGTTGTATTGGAATTGTTTGACAAAGGCCTGTGCCATGTCGTTCCAGACGTGCCAGCGAGATGCATCTTGATCCCAAAACCATTCAGAGGCTACTCCTGTAAGGCTTTCCCCAAAGTAAGCTATTAACAATTCTTCATTTCTTCCCACACTCCTTAGTTGATTGCAATACCTTTTCAAATGGGCTATGGGATGTCCACGTCCATCGTACTTTTCAAATTTGGGAATCTTGAAACCAGGTGGCAAGTGGACATCGGGAAACAAGCATAGATCTTTGAAAGCAACACTCTTTTGACCTGCCAACCCGTGTGTATTGTTCAACCGATGTTCTAAGCTTTTCAATCTTTGGGTTATTTCCTCCTGTACCATCTTTCGGGGATCTTGCGTTGTCCGCTTGTCACAAACCAACCACCTTCTACTTACTTTTCAATTCAAGACAAAACATGTTAGAATGGACTCAGCTAGTCCTTATCAAATTGTTTTTCTTTTTTGTTTTTTATTTATTTTTTATTTATTTATATATACATATACATTCTTTTTTTTATATATATATATATATACATATACAGTTGTGGTCGAATCTTATGGAGATTGCCTACGTATCATGACCCCGCATGAATCAGATCGAGCGTAGTTCTTGCAAATTAATGCAAGAAATAAAGAGATGTTTATTTGATTTTTTTTTTCTTTTTTTGAAGCAAAATTATAAAAGCCGACTCCAACTACAAACTTGTGTAGGAGATTTCTACAAGAATAAGAAAATTTTTGGTGTCAATAATGACTATTTCTACAAAATTAGCCAAGTAATGAAATTATGGCTATTTTTGCAAAATTTATTTAAGAAAGATAAACTTGAAATTTTTTCCATCCTGTGGCTCATGGGGCATCGTTCGGCATCGCCATAGCCAACGCAAGACTGAGAAGTTTCTAATGTCAATTGACTATTTTTACAAAATTGACCATGTAATGGCTTATTTGACAAAGCGGCTATTTTTGCAAAATTTTATTTAAGAGGCTACAAATTCAAAACTTTTCATCTTAAGGCTCATGGGGCATCGTTCAGCACCGACACAGGCCAACACAAGACTGAGAAAGTTTAAATGCCAAATGTGGCCATTTCAGCAAAACCATATGTCATTTTTTTTTTTAATCCTGTGGCTCATGGGGCATCGTTCGGCATCGCCATAAACCAACACAAAACTATTTTTCATAAATTGGCCATGTAATGGCTTATTTAGACAAAGTGGCTCTTTTTGCAAAATTTTATTTAAGAAGATGCAAATTCAAAATTTTATCCTGGGGCCTATAGGGCATCGTTCAGCACCGACACAGGCCAACACAAGACTGAGAAAGTTAAAATGCAAAAATGTGGCTATTTCAGCAAAACTTCGGCCATGTAATGGCTTATTTGATAAAGTGGTTATTTTTGTAAAGTTGAGTGATGACTCAAAACTTGATTTTCGCGAATACAGCCTTTCGACATTTTCCGCGAGGGAATATTTCAAGGCTGTGTCCAAAATTATTTAAAATGATTCAAAGTGGCTATTCTTGCAAAAACGGCCTTCCAGCGTCCTTTTGAAGGACATTCGGCTTGTTTTAAACAAGAATAGCATCAACCGATTTATTTATAACAAAATCAAAAATTTGGCATTTTTTGGTTATTTTTGCAAAAGGGGTGTGAACCCGGACTTGATTTTTGCGGCTATGGCCTTGCAACATTTCCACATGGAATATTTCAAGGCTGTGCCTGCAAATTATTAAAACTGACTCAAAGTGGCCATTTTTTGCAAAAACGGCCTTCCGGCATCCTTTCGGAACATTCGACTATTTTCAAAAACAGCATCACTTCGATTTATTGACAAAATTAAACACACATTTTTTTTTATTTTTTGAAAGGGGTGGTTGGACCCGATGAGGGTTGCCTACGTATTTCACCTAGTGGTGAGAATCAAACCTGCGTAGTTCGGTCAGATTAGTTGACCAATTATTTCAACAAAATTGTTCCACCTATTTTTCAAATTTTCTTTTCAAACCTTCGACATCGTTTCGTCAACATTTCGATATTTTCTATTCTAAAATTTCCTCTCTTTTTGTTTTTCAGGAATTTAGCCCGTAATAATCTAGAACAAATAAATGCAACATATAACACGCTCGGTCTTTTGATTACTGGGTCACCTGTCCTAGACGGACCCAACCCCTGTGTTGAGTCCCCTAAGTCAGGATATGATGCAAATAAACGTCCTAAATCTAGGCTCAATATCCCGATGTTTTCAATGGTACTAGACCGTGTACCCGAGCAGACAACTCGGATTTGAGGAGGGAGCTACGTACGGGGGACCCGCGGGATCGTCCGGCTTTGTAACTTATCCTGCCTCTTTTCTTATTTTGATGTTGACACTAACAGAAATGGGAGTCTCAACCAGTAAGCACATCCCGGAGGTAAGAAGAGACGGTTTTTCGGCACAGTTTTATATACAGTTCACGCAATACCAAAGCGGTAAACATATAGCAGTTTGTATATACAGTGCAACTAGTATCAAAGCGGTAGACATGTAGCACATTAATTAAACATATAATAAAATCAGATAATAAATAAGCCAAATACAACAATTATTCCGAGCTCGAATTCTGAATTATCCCCAGCAGAGTCGCCAGAGCTGTCACACCTCTTTTTACCGCACCCGCGAGGGCGCGAGCGAGTTTTTCCAATTAAAGGACAATCGAAACGGGATTTACTTAATTATTTCAGAGTCGCCACTTGGGAGATTTTAATGGTGTCCCACGTCACCTATTTAATCCCGAACCGAGGAAATTATAACTCTATTTAACAGTCCATGAAACTAGAAACCCGGAGAAGGTGTTAGGCACTCCCGGATTCCGTGGTTCTAGCACGGTCGCTCAATTGCCGTATTTGTTCTATCTGATTTCCTTATATGCTTCAGTTTTCAAATGTTATTAATGTTCCACTTTGTTGATTTTTAGGAAGAATTGCGACGTCACGAAAACACGTTTCGAGTCACACCGCAACCAGTACGCCTGTGACTTTAACGTATTTCAGTTTCGCCGAGAGTAAGATTTGGGTCACATAAATGCGCACCCGTATTTAGGAAAGGATTATTATTAACTAACGCGCCTAAAGTAATTTTGCGTTTGTACTTTGCGAGGGCCATGAAATTTGCTGAACGGCACGCCTCGAAATCTAAGGTTCAATTTATAATAAAAAAATTAAAACGAGGCCATGCAGTTATCATTTTTTGTTTGGCGCGGCACACCTCGATTTTATTAAAGAAACAAATATTCTACTAAGTTAGGAGAAATTCCTATTTTTTACGAAATTATACGATTAATACACCTTATTAGCTTGCATCTAAAAGCTCACGTGAATGGGATTAACAAAGTTATCTACAGCCACCAGCCACCGATAGTTTTTCTTGATTTTTTTTTTCATGACTAAACACTAATCAACTTTAAATTCATCTCCTAATGGTTTACTAACGTGCCTCCAACTATTCCAATGATATCAATCTCCAGAACATATTTTCTTTTAAATTAGCCACAAACTTATGTTGAATAAATTCCAATTCATACATCATAGACTAACATAAAAGGATTTGAAAAGTATATGATGGTGATGCAAATCAAATAAATCAGGAATTGACTTACATGGACTTAGCATTGTTCAGAAATCAGAATGCACACACAACAACGATCAACAGCATTCACAAAGGCATAGACAAGACATACATAGTAGATTTCATAATATTAATATATTGGAGAGTAATTGCATGGTTGAGAAGAAGACAATACCTGGATTTACAAGAACAGATCCAACACGACTAAATAACTAAAAGAAACCGTAGTGTGGGAGTTCAGCCACCACATTCGATTATCAACAAATTCAATCCAAAACAAACCAGAAAATGACCACGAACGGAACAAGGACCCGACGATCTCGAACGGAATCGCGAACGGCACCGAACAGATCCCGAACGGACTCAAATCCAGACCTCAAAACGATTTCAATGGTTAAAATGTCGTTGGATGGAGAGGAGCTGCTGGTCGCGATGTTGCTTTCATGGCTGGACGTCGGAGCTGGTTCGACGGAGACTGCTGGCAGCTATGGCGTCGAGCTTCTGGTTTGGTGGCGTCGCTGGTCGACGTGAGGGAGCTGGTCGTTGCTGCTGGTTCGACGGATGACTGCTGGAGCTTGGGTGTTCGTTAATGGTGTATCGCGGCTGATGAGGTGAGGGAGACGAAGATGGCGACGTGAGTTCACCTAGTTGTGAGGGTGGTGACGACGGGATCCTAGACTTGACAGGAAGCTGCCTTTGTGTTAGGTTTTCTATGGTTCATTTTTGTTTTCCTCCATGAGGAAGATGATGCTACAGTACCCCCCTTCAAAAACGTTCACTGCCTTCTTCTTAAGAAGAAGCAGCCCGTCCAGTGTATCCCCCGTGTGTATTGCATGCCTTTCTTTTTAAAATCCCAAAAGCCATCAACCGTGGCCTCCCCCCAATTTGCCGTGTCTTTTTTTTTTGTCTTTTCTTTTTGTTTTTTATTCTCTTTTTATTTTTTAATCATTCTCCCATCCCTCCCCCTTAGTGTAGTGTCGGGTTATTACGGGCTATGTCCGAAAATTATAAAACCGGGTAGTTTGAACCCGAATATTATTCTTCGCCCGGAACCGAGAATGGCGTTATTTAATTAATCCTAGGTAACCAAAATAACTATAATACTCATAATTAAAACTATTTTTTTTTATATATATTTTTCAAGTTTAAAATAACTACAAAATATTAATGAAACTATTTTTTATTATTTTCGTTTTTATAAAAAGATAAAAATATAAAGTACTATTTTTATATTTTTCAAATTTAAAAATGACTACGAAACATTAATAAAACTATATTTTTGTTATTTTTCATTTTAAGGTAAAAGTAAAGTAAAAGAGTCAAAATTAGCTAAGATAGCTATATTAATCCTAAACTAAATATTTTACGCTAAAAATATAAAAAATCTCGGGTAGGGGCAAAATCACGCATCTACAGATGTTATTTTAGCAATTTGATTACTCGAGTAAGTTCGTATGATGTTATTAAGTTAGTGTGTATTTGGTTGGGAGCCCCGAGGGCTCGGTAGTGTTTCGGAGGTGGTTCAGGGTGTTTTTAGCCTTAGAGTTGCTACAGAATTTCTTCTTCTGGTGTTCAGAGAATTTGTTCTCTGCGAACGCAATCCCATTCCTGTGATCGCATAGAATCTTCCTCAGGCATCCCAAATTTCTTCTATACTATCGCAGAAGTTGTCCCGCGATCGCATAGTTTTACCAATCTCTTCAATGCAATCGCATTTACCTCTACGCGATCGCACAACGTTAAACTTCATGCAAAAATCCTGGCTTCCCTTTTTCTATGCAAATGCATGAATTCTTCTGCGATCGCAGAAGCCAAGTTTCCACTCCTCTATGCGATCGCATCAGTTTCCCCGCGATCGCATAGACTAAAAATTGCTCCAGTGAATTTAATAAAACCATAACAGTCCACTTCGTGATTTTTACATTTTTCTCACACGAACCTTTCTTTTTCACCCTCCGTTGACGGGTTCCAAGCTTCCCTTCCACCATAACTCGTTGGGTAAGTAATCTTAACATCGTTTCCTCATTATATCATCAACTAATCACTAAATTCTAGGACTAAAAACATGAAATTAAGATAAAACTTAGGGCTTTTCGGTAGAGTTAGGTTTTTAAGAATTTTGGGTGATTCAGCCCCAATTTGGAGTTGAATCTTAAAACAAATTATATATTTGAACTTGTGGGGGTGTGAGTGAATTTACTTTGGTTTGAACCCCGTATTTTGACCAAGCGGGCCCGGGGTCGATTTTCCAAATTTTGGGTAGAATGTTGAAAATATTATATTTTGGTATTTGGTTTGGACTATTGAGTATTATTGATGATATTAAATTAATTTTGTATAGATACGATTGAATTGGAGCTAAATTCGAAAGGAAAGACATTGCTTAAGGATTGAGTTGACCGTAAACCTTCGAGGTAAGTGTTTGGTCTAATTTTGGCTTGAGGGAATAGGATTAGAATACCATAAATGTCATTTGCTAAATGTTCGAGTATGGTGTATAGGCGTGGTGACGAGTGTCCATGCACCAGAGTCTAGCACGACCGTGGGTCTTTGTTTGTACTTCTTTTTAGATAATTTGGAACTCTTCTAAGCTAAAAATATATTTTTCTGCAAGTGTAAAGAGATTGAGGATAAGTTATAAAATGTTAATATTTTGGAGCGTTAGCTCGAAAGATAAATACTATTGAGTAAAAGATGGAAGTATTGAAAGGAGTTGTGATTAATCCTTTGCCGGGATGGTTGAATATATTGAGTATTACCCTTACCGGGTTGTGAACGTTATTGTTATTGTTCCCTTGCCGGGACTTAGTTAATATTTGTGTTAATCCCTTGCCGTGATAGTGCTTACTATTTGTTTATTCTTCTTGCCCGTTTGGTTGTGACAGTTGTTTGGGTGAGGAAGAGCGATATTGCATGAAGGATCATTCCGTGCTATTTCTTATTATATTTGCATGAAGGGTCATTATGTGCTATGTTTTAACTATTTACGCATGAAGGTACATTCCGTGTTATTTCTGATTATATTTGCACGAAGGGTCACTCCGTGCTATGTTTGATTGTTTACGCACGAAGGTACATTCTGTGCTCTAATTTGATTATATTTGCACGAAGGGTCATTCCGTGCCATGAAATGAGATTTATGTAAGGGAAAGCACGAAGGGTGATGCCGTGCAACTTTATTCGATTTCTTTAGGTGAGAACGAGAGTAAAAGCACGAAAGTTGATGCCGTGCAACTATTGAATTTCTTATTCTATGATAGTTATTGTTGTGCCTTGTTTCTTAATTACGCTGATGAACTATATATTCAGATTGTACTCCCACAGCATGTTTCCCTCCCTTTTAACTGTTTAGTTTCGATATGTATTTTTCTTTTATTGTATATATGTATATAGAATTATACGGCTTAATTTGGTAGTCCTGTCTAGTCTCGTCACTACTTCGCCGGGTTAGGCCAGGCACTTACCAGTACATGGGGTCGGTTGTGCTGATGCTACAGTCTGTGTATTTTTTTGTGCACAGATCCATGAGCAGTTTTTGGACAACAGTAGTAAGATATTTATTCCAAGAGCTATCATCAGTCCGGGGACGTTCGAGGTAGCCTAGCTAGCTTTCGCGGGCCGAAGTCCCTTCCTTTTATTTCAGTTTGTTTTCTTTTTCATTCAGACTTGGTTGTAGTATTCTATAGTAGTCCATGAGCTAGTGACCAGATTTTGGGTAGTGATGTGTCTCAAACTCCCGCATTTTTATATTATTTTGTTAAATCTAAAAGTCTTCCGCACTTATTTAATTATTAATAGAATATTATATTGGTGATGTTGATATGAAATGTATAATGTTTGGCTGGCCTAGCTCTGTTAGTAGGCGTCATCATGATGCTCGATGGTGGGATAAATTCGGGTCATAACATTAAAGTTAATTAAATATATTTGTACAAATAGCTAATTCGAGAAGATAAAAAATCTTTTAGCAATCATTTACAAACGAAAGGCCATAATTTTGTACTTCCAAATTGCAACAAATATTAATTTAATATTTTAATTATAAATGCGCTTAGATTTTATATTTTAAATACATGAATTAGTAATAGTATTTATAAAAATAGTTACATGAGATTCAACCAATAACATTTATGTATTTATTAAAATAATAATATAAAGATAATCACAAATTTATTTTGTACACTTCGAGTTTTATTTTTAACCTCAAAATATTTTAAATTTGAATGCAGTTAATTAATAAGTTATAATAATTATTTATTAGCTACAAGCTACGTAACGAGTGAAAAGATATACATGCGCAAAATTTATTTTCAAAATTGTACCTATCTACATTATTATTAAAAGCATGAAACTCTAATATGTTATCATTTTCACCCTATGTCAGTTAGTTGATCATGCTTGTATTTTGTAAGATGAACTTAATTTCAACATGAAAACTCTTAAATCTGCAAGAGTTGCTCATTCTTGCTAAATCTAAAAACGGAGCATGACAAAAAGAAAGTATGATGATTTTTGAAATTGAAATAATAAAATTATAAATTTTGAGCAAAATTATTGTCGAATATATTGATTGAGGACTTTTATATCTTTATTGAATTAGCTAAATAAGATCAATAATCATCATTTTTATAAACTTATACCGTTTCTTTTAACTTGCATTTATAATTAACTCAAATATATTTTTATTATTTAACTGCATAATTTTTTCATCTCTTATCATTTTCTTTATGTAGTTGACTTGTCTAAAATCATGATATCTAGAAAATTATTTTGTTAAAAAATTTATATAAAAGAACAAGATATATAATAGAATACTAAACTTTCAAAATCATCCCGGTTGTTTCATGCTTAGCCTCTACTTTATTGACTAAATAGACTCAATATTTATTATTTACAAGAGCTTATATTTAGAAAAAAATGTATTTGAAAGGTTCATATTTTTTATAATTTTACATGCATCGTATACTATCACAGTGCATATATATATATATATATATATATATATATATATATATATATATATATATATATATATATATATTCTCATTATGAATATTTTTAGAGTTTAAGTTTTGTCAATTGAAATATATATCATTAAGTTATGCTGATCTATAATAACAGACGTGAATATAATACCTTAAAGATAAAGCAATTAACAGTAATTTATAATAGCCAATTAAATTAAATTGATCATATAGTCAAACCGCATGCATGCGCAAAAACACTAGCTAAGAACTTTTGTGAGAGGAATATCTGATGTGGTGACAACACTAATTACTAGGAGTCCAGAACCGAAATAATGTTAAAAAAAACAAAAAATACCAAAATAAACCAAAAAAAAAAAAATACACAATTACACATTTCGCAGTATAAAACTGCGAAATGTACAAACGGACGTTTGTACATTTCGCAGTTTTATACTGCGAAATGTACAAACGTCCGTTTGTACATTTCGCAGTTTTATACTGCGAAATGTATTAAAAAATTTTTTTTTTTAGAAAAATAGGCCGTTACAGTTAATGAATAAAAAATTTTTTTTTTTAAAAAATAAGGCATTTCGCAGTTTTATACTGCGAAATGCAATTCGCAGTTTTGTACTGCGAATTGGATTTCGCAGTATAAAACTGCGAAATGCCTACCATTGTTATATCCGCCTCCCCCTTCCTTCCTCTCCACTCTCACACTTAACATTTTCTCAAATTCTCCCTCGGCCCCCCTCAAATTCTCTTCAAATTTTTGCCAAAATTTTGATTTCGATGTCCCACCCGTCCCCTTCAAGTGCAATATAAGTGGGGCCCACCCGAAGATACTGTTGGACACGAATTCGGTAACAAAATTTCAGTTTTACAGCTTTAATTTGAGGTATTTGAATTAATTTTATTTTATAATTTATTAGAAAATATGTTAATGTTAGTATATTTATTGTTTTAGTATTACATTAATATGTTATTGTATATCATGTTAGCGTAGAGCCTGTTAGCGTAGAGCCTGTTAGCGTAGAGCCTTGTAGCGTAGAGCCTTATTTAATTTTAGCGTAGTCTTTTAGTATGAAAATATTAAAATTGAGATTTAGAATAATTAATCATTAATATGTGGTCCCGGGCCTCAAAAATCAAGCCTGGAACCTTTAAACAACCGTTATATTAAATTATACGTAATTTAATTAATTAAGTTAACAAAATTATGAAAATATTAAAATTGAGATTTAGAATAATTAATCATTAATATGTGGTCCCGGGCCTCAAAAATCAAGCCTGGAACCTTTAAACAACCGTTATATTAAATTATACGTAATTTAATTAATTAAGTTAACAAAATTATGAAAATATTAAAATTGAGATTTAGAATAATTAATCATTAATATGT
The DNA here is from genome assembly GCA_032618575.1 of Nicotiana noctiflora. Lineage (NCBI taxonomy): Eukaryota > Viridiplantae > Streptophyta > Magnoliopsida > Solanales > Solanaceae > Nicotiana > Nicotiana noctiflora. The sequence continues at coordinate 751,063 of JASVEL010012251.1, read as the reverse complement.
GGTCCCGGGCCCTCAAAAATCAAGCCTGGAACCTTTAAACAACCGTTATATTAAATTATACGTAATTTAATTAATTAAGTTAACAAAATTATCAAAATATTAAAATTGAGATTTAGAATAATTAATCATTATTACGTGGTCCCGGCCTCAAAAATCAAGCCTGGAACCTTTAAACAACCGTTATATTAAATTATACGTAATTTAATTAATTAAGTTAACAAAATTATCAAAATATTAAAATTGAGATTTAGAATAATTAATCATTATTATGTGGTCCCGGGCCTCAAAAATCAAGCCTGGAACCTTTAAACAACCGTTATATTAAATTATACGTAATTTAATTAATTAAGTTAACAAAATTATGAAAATATTAAAATTGAGATTTATAATAATTAATCATTATTATGTGGTCCCGGGCCTCAAAAATCAAGCCTGGAACCTTTAAACAACCGTTATATTAAATTATACGTAATTTAATTAATTAAGTTAACAAAATTATGAAAATATTAAAATTGAGATTTAGAATAATTAATCATTAATATGTGGTCCCGGGCCTCAAAAATCAAGCCTGGAACCTTTAAACAACCGTTATATTAAATTATACGTAATTTAATTAATTAAGTTAACAAAATTATGAAAATATTAAAATTGAGATTTATAATAATTAATCATTATTATGTGGTCCCGGGCCTCAAAAATCAAGCCTGGAACCTTTAAACAACCGTTATATTAAATTATACATAATTTAATTAATTAAGTTAACAAAATTATGAAAATATTAAAATTGAGATTTAGAATAATTAATCATTATTATGTGGTCCCGGGCCTCAAAAATCAAGCCTGGAACCTTTAAACAACCATTATATTAAATTATACGTAATTTAATTAATTAAGTTAACAAAATTATGAAAATATTAAAATTGAGATTTAGAATAATTAATCATTATTATGTGGTCCCGGCCTCAAAAATCAAGCCTGGAACCTTTAAACAACCGTTATATTAAATTATACGTAATTTAATTAATTAAGTTAACAAAATTATGAAAATATAAAATTTTTCTACGTAATAATTAATTTTTCTTATTTATAGTACACGACATGGCATCTCGTCAACCTGCACACCCTGGACCTTTGGCGGCAGGATTATTAGTACTGCAGGGTGACCATAGATCTGAGTCTATTTGGCACGGCCATCTAGCTCTTCAGACTATACGCCCCAGGAGGCCGGACGATCTGTGGGAGTTTTTGGCGCAACATCCATTTCATCCACGAGTAGTAGACCTTCTACAGCAGACCGGCTTATACAGCATATTTGAGCTGGGACGGATGCAGCTTGACTGGTCGCTCATCACAGCGTTGATAGAGCGGTGGCGACCAGAGACGCATACATTTCACCCGCCTACTGGAGAGGCTACGATCACTCTCCACGATGTGCAGGTGTTGTATGGATTGCGCATTGAGGGCCGCGCATTGACACTGCCCCAGGAGTGGAGACGTATGACCCGCGCACAACTGGCGGATGCGATGGCACGGATGACAGGTTTGCACCCGGAGGGCAACGTTGGTGGTTGTGGTCTCCAGATATCCGTCATTAGAGATTTCACGGCGGAGTTGCATCCACAGTTCACGCAGGAGACAGAGGAGCTGTGGATTATCCGTTTCACTCGGATGGCATTACTCATGCTATTTGGGCGTGTCTTGTTTCCCAACACGTCGGGGAACAAGATATCGATGCGGTTTCTCCAGCCTCTGGAGGATATGGAGCAGGTGCATCAGTACAGTTGGGCAACTGCTGTTCTGGCGTATCTCTACAGGAGCATGTGCCGGGCTAGCATCGGTGCATCTATTGATATTGGTGATTTTTTGCCACTACTGCAGGTGAAAAATACTTTCAAAATTAATTAAGCACAAATTATATATTTTAAAATGACTGATAATTTACATCAATATTTTTTGTTAGGTTTGGGCGTGGCAACGTATCATGCCACTACAGCCACCTCTGCCGGCACAGGACTATCCGCCCCTCCCGCTAGCTGTGAGATGGATTCTCCGGCGGGGGAATTACCGAGGAGTGGATGTGCACCACAATCTCCCCCTTATTAGGGATCAGTTGGATATGTTGCATACTGGACAGGTAAACATCTACATAAAGTTGGTTGTTTTAAATGTAGTTGTACCTTGCATACTAATTTATTGTTATTCGTTGTAGTTCATCTGGATGCCGTACACTGATGAGCTACTTGCGCACCTACCTGCTATTTGCTCGGCAGACCGGCTCATATGGAGCAGCTCCGTCCCATTGATATTCTGGGAATTTGTTGAGTATCATGCGACGGAGCGTGTGCTTCGTCAGTTTGGTCGTCATCAGCCGGTACCGAGTGATCCCTCCTGGGACCCTACTCATTATCAGCGTGACGACCGTCACAACACGAGCCGGGATTATGCAGCGTGGCTGCGTGACCAGGTAGTCCATTGGGAGGAGCGAGCTCAGCGCATCCCGCCACCGCTGACACCGTACCAGGAGGCTAGTATTGCGATTTATGAGGCTTGGTACAGACGTCACACCCGGAAGTATGTTGGGAACCCCATCCACATGCTTGACGGCCGGTATAGACCGTATGCCGGACGACACGAGTCACTGGTATGTTATTTTGACTTATTAATATCATATAATTATGGCATAGAGTAATTTACTTACTAATTGACTTATTTCACATGTTAGTTGGTTTCACCGGGTCTACCAGGCTAGTGTCGATACCCAGCAGTCTGAAGACAACCCTGGACTGGTTGACTTTGCACAGATGGTTGCCCAGATGTGTCGTATGGGACTGGAAGAGGCGAGGGAGGGCAATAGGTTAGATGATGAGCCCGATTATATGGATGCAGACGCGTACCAGAGGGGTAGGCCAGTCCCCCGTGCAGGGCTAGGGCTCGCAGGGGACGACGACGACGTGCACGGCGAGGGGGTGTTGAGGAGCCGGTCGACCCACCTGCAGGGTTTGGAGCTGGGGGGTTTGGAGATGAGCAGGAGGGTTATGTGCCTCATCCAGCTGACCCTTCCAGCAGCATGCAGCGGGATTTTATGACCTATCCACCTGACCCTTCCAGCAGCATGCAGCGGGGTTTTATGACGCATCCAGGTGACCCTTCCAGCAGCATGCCCTCATACGACCCTGGCAGCAGTATGCCCTCATACGACCTTCAGTTGTCATTGCCAGCGACACGGATGACCCCATCCGGACCATTGCAGATTATGGGTACCTTTGACGGGGATGTACATGAGTACTTCGCTGGCACATCTACTGCAGCTGAGCATCGGCCGACCCGTGACGTGGATGGCGGTCGTAGGTTGAGTTATACATCGTCCCTTGCATTTGATGCGGTATGTTTGTATTACTTTTGTTTTTCAATTCTACATTATTTTACTTTCGATGCAATAAATTCATTACATCTGTTTTTATGCAGTCTTCATCTCAGGCCATGTTTGACCATACTACATGCGATGATGAGCTGACCATCGATGAATATACGCAGGACCTCGACGAGACCATTGTGAGAGAAATAATTTGTTAACCATAATAATTTAAATACCTCTCATATTTTATCTAACATTACTTATTTTTTATAGGTTGGTGCCGGCCCAACGGCCTATTCCTCCGACCCTGCAAGTTGTGCTGTAGATGCCGCTGCACATCCTCCCATAAAAAGGCGGCTTGACGATGATGATCCAGATAGTGTGCCAGACCGACAGGGGATGCGGCTTAGGCCAGCAGCAAATTTGAGGCACAAAGCATGCGGCACTCATTGATTTCATTATGTATATACACTTGTGTAAATAATATTTATTCTGAATAAATAAATATTTTTTGATTTCATTAATGTATACATACAAACATAGCATTAATAGTAGAAACAACACTTCCAATTCAAATATAACTAAAGCAATAAATAGAACAATGAGCCAAATATCTATAAACAACACTTCCAATTCAAATATAACTAAAGCAATAAATAGAACAATGAGCCAAATATCTATATATAAAATAGAACACAAACATAACATTCCAATAAAACTTACAACATAATATTCCCATAAAACTTAAAATTGTTCAATACAAACACAAACATACTATTACAGTTAAAATGAAATGACACTTAAACGAGAGTAAAATCAAGTAGACGTTCTATGAGCTTCCATTTATTCTGCGTTCTAGCCACTTAAATTGTTCTAGCAATCGTTCTTGTTCGTCTTCTAACTCTTTTACTCTCGCCTTAAGCTCCGCAATTTCCTGTTTATTTTTTTGGTTTTCTCCCATAGCTGATGCCAATTTCCATTCTGCTCTTAGTTTTTTATTTTTTTCTTCCCTCACCTCGTCCCTGAGTTGTATCCTTCTTATATTGCTATTGTAGCTGCTTTCTGCTTGCGCTAACCACATATTATGCAGATTAAGCATTCGTTCTCTGTAGTTTGCTTGGAGACACTGTTTCTCAGCCCATTCATTGAACTCACACATTGGCTCATTCGGATTTTTGTAGCAATCCATCTGGTTCATGCACATCCAGTAGTGGCGTCCAACATCATCACCTTCCCAACATGTTTGTTGCACACATTTTTTTCCACAATAACACACTGGTGTTCCATATTGAGCCATTTAAAATATTGCACAGTAACACACTTTGAAAATATCAAACGTTCGCAAGAAATATTTGCGCTTTGTAAGATTTTAAGCACATGTAATGACGGTAATGAGCCCCGTATTTATAGGCAACATAAACATAAATCGTTATATAATACTACGATTTGCATTTCGTAGTATTAAACTACGAATTACAAAAAATGCAGCTTTTTCGTAAGAAGTGACAACTTTTTGTAAAGTACGAATTACAAAAAAATGCAGCTTTTTCGTAAGAAGTGACAACTTTACATTTCGTAGTATTGAACTACGAATTACATTTCGTAGTATTGAACTACGAATTACATTTCGTAGTATTGAACTACGAATTATATTTTGTAGTATTGAACTACAAATTACATTTCGTAGTATTGAACTACGAATTACTAGGACACTAAAAATCACATAATTTTAAGGTTTTTTCAAATAAAAGGACAAATTTATATTTGTAGTATTGATCTACGAATTACATGGACGAAATGACATAGATATGACAATTCACATGCTTTTCATAACTTCACTTTTCGTATTATTATACACTATTTAAAAGTGCACAACATCACATTAAGAAAATTACAATAACATACGTAATTTGAAGAATAATTTTATTTCAAATGCACAAAAGGTACTACATACATATATTACAACTAATAATACAAAAATAAGGAACTAATGTTATGGTTGATAGTTGGGTACATTGGACGAACTTGCACCTGAAGGACATTTACGGCGGTCATGTCCACTTTGGGAGCATATGCTACATTTACGTGCATAAACAGACTCACCAACATCCATTTGGTTTGGTATACGTGTTCTCTTTTGCACTCTCAGCTTGCGCAAGTACTCCTTGTTACATACCAATTTAAAAGGTTCCGGCGGCCAATAATGCTCAGCACCTAAAGGATGCAACTTTCCACTATACGTGTCTACGTATGCTGCAACACCGTAGTGCCTATCAATGTAGTTTGTTGCCCCATAGCCAACTTGTTGAAAGCACTTCAATGCATGTGGGCACGGCATGTGGTAGATGGTCCATTTCCCACACGAACATAACCTTCTACTTTCATTCACCGTATGTACATTATTCCTACGGTGTGCACGATTACCTGTCTTAACTTCGAAAATACCTTGTTCATTGTCGTACTGAAGATAAGAATGCCACTGTGCTCGCTTCCTGTACTTTTCGAATCTTTCCATGGGTTTTGGCATAAATTCAACACCTCTATCCAACAATGACGATGCAGCTGCATGCCTTTCAACAAATCTGTCTGCACTCTGTTTGAAAGTCATGCGGACCATGGCAGTGACAGGCAGTCCACGGGCAGATTTCAACAAGCCATTAAATGACTCCGACACATTCGTGGTGAGGGCTCCCCATCGTATGCCACCATCAACATGCAATGTCCACATTTGAGTGTCATGTTGCATCAACCAACTATAGGCTCGTGGTTCCAACTGCCGGATTGCTTCCATGCACCTATTGAATTTACATAGTTGGTGCTCAGTTGCAGCCATCCACATTAAGTCATGCAACGCCTTGTCAGGAAATCTCTTTTGAAAATTGGCCTTTAGGTGCCTCACACAATAACGGTGGTATGCATGCGGTGCCTGCCATTCAGGCAAGTGACGTACAGAACTTAAAATACCACCATGCCGATCAGAAATTAGACAAATACCCGAACGCTGTTTCACAACGTGTTGCTTCAAGTGGTTCAAGAATTGCGTCCACGTCTCTTCACTTTCGTTCGCACAAATGGCAAAAGCAAGTGGAAATATTTGGCCATTGGCATCTATAGCAACTGCAATCAAAAGCTTAATATCATACTTTCCATAGACATGAGTACCGTCTATGGAAATTACAGAACGAGAATGCACAAAACCATCTATTGCTGGTTTAAACGACCAAAATAGATAGTTGAATATAAATTCCGGACCGCCAGGACTTCGCTCGCGTCTCCATTCAACAATAGTACCGGGGTTAAATTGTTGCAGTGCAGCCATGTACCTGGGAAGATTTGAAAAGGACTTATCCCAGCCGCCATAAATTAGTTCAAAGGAACGTTTGCGACCGAGATATGCCTTTCTTTTACTTATAGTACAACCATACTCCTTGTGGACAACTGTAATACACTCTTTAATCTTAAATCTAATAGACACTTCCAAAAATGGAACCAAGACAAGAGAAATCAAGTCAACATCCAGGTTGAAGTGGTTCTCATTGAATGTGTCCATTTCACATCTATGATCGCTAATAAATTTACCAATTTTCCACAAACCAGATTTTTTCTTTGTAGCACGAAGCATCCAATGACAGCCCAAGAACCACCTGCGACATACAGCCTTGTATTTATCCCTAGTTGACTCAGTTATCGTCATCTCACGAGACTCCTTTATGGTATAGATTTTTACAGCCCTAACTAGGCGCGCTTTGTCAGGGAAATACATGCCTTTTGTAACAACACCTGGTCTACATTCATCACACATCTTCGATCGTAATTCATCATAACCCCTTGTCAATGCATCAACATTAGGCATGGCAGGCAAATTATCCAGGTATGGAATATTTCTCTCATGAAAAGGCACGCGGGATTCATACACTCTTCGTCTAAGGGGGGGAGGAGGAACATGCTCCCTAGTCAAATCAGGCTCCACATTCACTTCCTCCTCTTCATCGTCATCCTCCACATCATCACCCTCCTCACGGAAGGGTGTCTCATCACCAGACTCATCCGCATTGTTATCGTAATCACTATCATCCTCCTGACTCTGCGCATCTGCTAAGTCACGAGTAAAAACATCGTGTACGGGCAACTTTGTTAGTCCAGGAGCTTCTAGAAGCTCGTTTTCACTGCATATAACCAACAAAAATTTAAGTATCCTAATAGTATTTTCTTGAAATTTAAATGTACATATCACTACATCACTATACTTACAACTCGTATTGTCTTGAAGTCTCATGCTGGCTTTCTTGAGGTTGCTGATAACTACCAGAGGGACCACCGTGCTCCAATACTGCAGATTTTTGCAAATTTCAACTAGGGACGCGGTCATAATTTGTCAAATTCAATTCCGGACGATACACCCTATGAAAATTAGAACTATAAATACAAATCCAAATAAAACATAAAGAAAAAGATTTCACTAAATTTAAGTTTACCGATCGTCTTCTTCATTATACGAAGTAGTAACATTATTTTCTGGCTCCTCATTCGCCCGTGGTGACAAATTCAAATCAAGAGAACCTCTTCCATCTCCAACCTGTCCGCCTAATGCTCCTCCAAAATAACCATCCGATGAATGTGGGTTATCACTTATACGCACTCCCTCATTACTACTAAGGTCTTCAACCTTGACATACATTTCTAATAATTTTATTACAATGTATTCTCTATATTCGTCCGAAACCCGCAAAAAATCTCTAAGACTTTCATCATCGTCAATGTTAAACTCCGAATAATAAGCAAACCCATGCGGAGTCACTGAATAAGGAAATCTTCCAGTTACTTTAATGCTAACCGAACGCCTCCGCTCACTCATTTTTTTACGTAACAACGATACCAAAGTATTGTATTGCATATTAAGCGGCAATTTAACATGACACTGTGGAGGAGAGCTATACCTCACCGAGTTATTATCCACAATAACCTCACCCCCCCAATACAATGAAACCCTCATTTTGGCAACTTGAGACATTATAAAAAATGGATTGATAAGGAGAAGAGAGAAAAACCGAAATAATTTGTGTTGATATAGTTTTGATGAAGTTCAGTTGTCTATAAATAAGAAAATTTTGAGAATCAAATTCGCACTACAAAACTACGAATTATGATTTTTAATTAAAAAGTGGGCCCATTTGTAGCCTATTTCGCAGTATTGTACTGCGAAATAGCCTATTTCGCAGTACAATACTACGAAATAGGCCACTTTTGAAAACACGGCCATTTTTAAAAAAAAAAATAAAAAATCCTATTTCGCAGTATAAAACTGCGAATTGCACTAACGTCCGTTAGTGCAATTCGCAGTTTTATACTGCGAAATGGGTAATTGTGTAAATTTTTTTTTTTTTGGTTTATTTTAGTATTTTTTGTTTTTTTTAACATTATTTCGGTTCCGGACTCCTAATTACTAGTGCCAAACCAGAGCAAGAATAAAGGGGCAAAAGACCACAAAATCAAAAAGCTTTAATTTGAAGAGTACGAGGCAATTAGGCAAATGGAACAATTTGGATTTCATATGCGTGACAGTCAGATCATTGGATCCTTTGCATGTGAGATTCATGAATACCAATGATTATTATTAATATCATTTTTAAAGAAAGTCCTTATGATTCATGAATTTCGTTTGTTGAGTTTGAAAAATAAGGTGTATATGTAATACTACTCACTAAATCATTTTGAAACCAACAATTAACAAAGGACATGAATGCTATATTTAGACTTTTTCTCATTCTTTATGTGAATCAACTCATAGGGGCTTGGTTGAAAGCGGTTAATATTTGGGGAAAGTGTATACTTGGTCACTAATAAGATATGTATTTACTTTTAAGATACTGTTTAAAATATCTTTAGTGTCTAGTCATTGCTTTAATAAATTTTTACCCACCCGGACAAAAATACCCTTTTGCTCATAAAGTTCATGACTAAGTGTCCTTAACTTATGAGCTTGTTACTGTAAGTTCAGGACTATCTGTTGTTAATTTATGAGTTTGTAAGTCTAAGTTTAGGACCACATATCCGTAACTTTTGAACTTGGAACTTGACTTAATTTATGTGCTTGTAACTCTAAGCTAAGGACTACATGTGTCACGACCCCAATCTGGTCGTGATGGGGCCCAACACAACTTTTAGGCAAGCCCGACCATTTGCACTCTTAACCCGAGCATGAAGCTCAAAATCAATTATTTGAATATCATTTAGACAATCATAATGAATATCCTCCCAAAGATCTAGGAGGCATGAGTCAAGAGCCTCTAAAAAATACAGAGTAATAAAACTCCATACAACAAATGATCAAAACTGCAGAAAATAATAAAGAGATAGGGAAGGATTCGGGTCCTGCGGACGTCAGGCACCTACCTCGACAACTCCGATACAACTCTGGAGCAGAAACTGGCTCAGCTAAGCTCCCGAAATACCTGAATCTGCACACATGGTGCATGGAGTAAAGTGAGTACTTCTAACTCAGCGGTAATAAAAGTAAATAATGCTGAGAATAAAGAAACCACGTAAGAGTACTCCATCATGCAATAAAATACACTGCAACACTTTTTCGACACAGCAGTTCCATGAAAATCCTTTATAAAATATCTGACTCAGTTTTAAACTTCTTTTGAGAACATCTCTTTCTTTCCTTTTAAAATGTCAAGCATATGACAACAACATCAAGTAGTCCAAGTCCGCACACAATTCAGCCACTCAGATGCAACACTCTATTAACAATTAATAACATGGTAGCTAGTCAACAAGGCAAGCAATACACGTATGCTAATAATATATGAGTGCTATATGCTATGCCACGCAGTACAAACAGAAATAATGCATGAATGCAATGCAATGTATTTGATGGTACATTTCAGTACCCACTGTGGCGTGCTGCCCGAGCCATCCATATTTATTTATCGTCGACGGCGCTCACTGAGAGTGTGTAAAGACTCCGGAGGGGCTCCTACAGCCCAAATGAAATATTTTGGTCAGTTATTTTTACGTGACCGTCAGCCATTATTACCTGACCGTCAGCCATTATTACCTGACCAATTTATATCACATAGTGCCATTGTTACCACTGTTCGAAATATATATTATAGTGTCATTGTTACCACTGATTCAAGTATAATATACAGTTTCATTGTTACCACTATTTCAAGTTTAATATGCAATGTCATTGTTACCACTGTTTCAAGTATAATATACAGTGTCATTGTTACCACTGTTTTAGTCACTTTATAATCAATCCAGAAAATAACATAGTAAGCCCCTTGGGCATTTATAAAATAATAGTTTTCAGTTTGAAATATCATTTAAAATATCATTTAAGTTTTCGAAACTTAGAAATATGACTGAGGTTGCAAAACATCATTTAAAGCCTTGGACTGAAGCCAAATGATATGCAAGATATGCTAAAACAGAAATCTAAATCCCCGAGGGATTCACATAGTTGGCACGAAGCTCATACATGGGAATCAGCCCAAATTATAATGATAACAACTAGTTTCAGTCAAGTACGCAGTAAAATCAATAACCGGGACGGACCAAGTCACAGTCCCCAATGGTGCTCTACCCCACGCTCATACCTAGCGTGCAAGTCACCTCAATACAACACTATGATGTGCAAGTCCGGGGTTTCAAACCCTCAGGACATCAATTACAAGTATTACCTACCTCTAACCAGCAAAAACTCTAGCCCGTGATGCCCTTGCTCCTCAAACTGGCATCCACGTGCGACAAATCTATCCAATTTCATAAGGAATACATTATAATATGCTAATGGGACATAACCCAATCGAATGAACTCGCAAAATACTCAAAAATACGAAATTGGAAAAACCCGAGCCCAGGCCCACATCCCGAAAAAGTTTGAAATTCACATTTCTGGAATCCTCGTCTCGCCACGAGTCTATACATACCAAATTCACAAAAATTTGAGTTTATTTGACCCCTTAAATCACCATTTCTATCCAAAAAGGTTTTCTACCCTTTTCAACAAAAATTATCAAATTAAACACCAAAACTTGCGATAGATTCGAGTTATACAACCAAAATTGAGTTAATAGTACTTACCCCATTGTTCTCTCCAAAATTCTCCCAAAACATCGCCTTATCCGTGCTCCAAATCGTCAAAAATGGCAAATGGGACGTAGTTTGGACTTTATTATGCTGCCCAAAGATTTGTTCTTTGCGTTCGTGGTTCTTCTCTCGCGTTCGCGACAAAAAAAGTTCTAAAAAATCATTTTCCAAACTCTGCTCGGACAGACTCTATTGTAATGGTCATAACTTTTTACAAACAACTCCAAATGACTCTTATAATATGTTTCTGGAAACTAGATTCAAAGATTTTTCAATCACCTCAAAATTTCTTGTAGATAAAAAAATATGAGCTTCTGAATTCTGACCTGTGCGATATAAAATTCCTTCTTCGCGAACGCGAAGACCAAAAGTCACATATGACAAATCCTTCTTCGCGAACGCGAGGCATTGTCGCGAACGCGAAGACCAAAAGTCTCAGAAGCCAATTTCTTCTTCGCGAACGCGATGGGACCTCGCGGACGCGAAAGACAACACCAGATACCATCAATAGTAGTTCAAAACCTTCCAAAATGACCCGTTAGGCATCTGAAACACACCCGAGGCCCCCGGGACCTCAACCAAAAGCAACAACATGACTTAAAACATTATACAAACTTGTTCCCATCATGAAAACACATCAAACAACGCTAAAACCATTAGAACACATCGAATTCAAGCCTAAATTAATAAAATTCTTCCAAAACTCACATTCGATCCGAAACCCAACCAAACAACGTCCGAATGACTTGAAATTTTGCAGATATGTCCAAACTCAACTAACGAAGCTATTGAAATTCTCGGAATTTCATTCTGACTCTCGGATCAAAATATCACCTATCAACCAGAAATCGCCAAAATACTAACTTCGCTAAAATAGCTAACTTCTTCACCGGACCTCCAAAATTACTTCCGATTACGCTCATAAGCCTTAAATTATCCCCGAAACTAACCGAATCATTGGAATACACTTCCGAGCCTCTAACTCACAAGTCAACATCCAGTTGACTTTTCCAAACTAATTCTTCCTTAAAGAGACTAATCGTCTCATTTCTTACCAAACTCTACACGACTCACTTCAAGTTCACCAAACACATATACTGAAACATGAGGAAGCATAAAACGGGGAAAATGGTACAGAAACGCATGAGACGACGGGTCGGGTCGTCACAACATGTCCTTAATTTTTGTGCTTGTAACTCTAATTTAAGGACCACGTGTCCTTAATTTTTGGACTTCCAACTCTAAGTTCAGGATTAAGTGTCCTTAACTTTTGAGCTTGTTACTATAAGTTCAGGACTAGCCGTCCTTAATTTATGAGCTTGTAAGTCTAAGTTAAGGACTACCTGTCCGTAGTTTTTGAGTTTGTAACTCTAAGTTTAGGACTACCCATCCTTAACTTTTGAACTTGTAACTCTAAGTTCAGGACTGCATGTCCTTATTTTTTGAATTTGGAACTCTAAGTTCAGAAACTCTACACATTCAAACAAAGAGAAAATGAAAAAGTGTAGCAACACAATTGAAATACGAACTTTTACCCAAAATCACAATAAGGGAATAAAACAAAAATTAGGGCTTTTAGCATAGAGCAGAAAGATTTCGCCGAAGAAAAGAGAGACGGAGAGACTAGCAAGGAAGAGAATATGGACAAAAAAGATATAGAAGAAAGGGTAACACTATCTTTTCATATTAATTTTAATAGACTAGTGACTACTTTTGTTCAACATTAAAAATGCTGGACAAAAAGTAAATACCACTTTAAAAAGTGGTTAACCCACACAAAATTTACCAATTTTCACCATATTAAGAGTGTCTTCGGGCTAGTTTTAGCCGAATAACGGGTATTTGAGCCCAAGTTAAGCGGGACAAGTATGACGATGATGGAGTTAGTGATGGTGTATGCCTTGTATTACTTAGAGACGTGTACATAAAAAGAAGCTAGTTGCAGACTTAGGTTGCCATGAATACCCTAACAATGTAGTGACATACAATGAATCTCAAAAATTGATCCATAGATCGTAATTATATTGAGAGACTATGACGATATTTTAATAGTTTGAGATTATTTGAGGAAAACCGTAAATGCTTAGCCCAATGCGAATATAACACCATATTATAAAGAAGGAATTTTTACATCCTATAGAAAACCTTAGTACCTTATTTATTTTAAATAAATATCATTTTAAAATGTTACATCCTATAAATACCTTTTATCCTTTATAGCAAAAACTCTAAATATAGTTATATCCTACAATTAAGGCACCATATATATATGCTAAATATTTTTTTTTTTTTTCTCTTTTTTTTTATATTTTCTCTCACATAATTACCACGTATCTGCAAACTCCAATACATTCTTTCTTTGTTTGCATACAACCAAATCTCTTCTTCCACAAACCCTAGTTTCTTAACTCTTCTCCCATCCAAATTCTCAATTGTTGATCTTGAGGACATCGTTACAGATGAAATTGGTGGCAGAATAAAGAGTTTGAAGGGTGTATTTGCCACCTATGTCACGGTCAAAATCGAGTAGCAGATGCAGTCGTAATGGTGACTGAGTAGTTCACTGCATGGATTACACTGATGATTGCAAGGAATAACAAAGAACTTAAAAAGTAGGTCATAGCCATGATTGAGTGAAAAGGGAAAAACCAAGGAATTTGCCTCATGGCTGACCAGCCGGAATTAATGGTTGGCTACCGGCCGACGAAGTCATAGGGCTGTTTCTCTCTCTAGATCACCTAAATTACCTATTTATATTCAGTTGTATTCGAATGTATTCTTCAGCTGTATTCACTTGTATTCAGGTTTAATCAGTTGTATTTAACTATTTTATTCAATAGTAGTTAGTTGTATTCAAGTGTTTTATACAACTGTATTCAGTTGTAGTTAGTTATATTCAACTATTTATTCAGCAGAAGTTAGTTATATTTTGTGCATTCAAGAGTATATTCCGCTGTATTCAATTGTATTTTTGTTGTATTCAAGTATTTTATTCAGATGAATTAAGGTGTATTTTATTGTATTCAACTGTATTATTCATATATATATTTCTCTTTATTCAGCTATAATCTTTATTATATATCTTTCAAATACTGATTAATGAGGGATCGTTTTAGTTCGTTGAGTTAAATTAGGAGAATATCATGTGATTTTATTTCTTTCTGTTCTTAGCGCGGATACGTTATTGTATTTAATATCAATGTCGCTTGAATATAGCTAAATAATGTCAAACTTAGCTGGAATTCCACATTTTACGCCTATATTTTTGGTTGTATTAATGAATACAACAACTTAAATACATGAAATATATTGTATAAAAACATAAAAGGTATCTATAATATGTAATATAGCAAAGTGTATCTATAAATAATTAATTAGACCAAAAAGATGGTGTTTTATAAAAAATTCCCTATAAAGAATATCTTTGAGTTAATTAAGCCTAACAGTAACTCCTAATATTTATCCTAAAGATTCAACTGATAGATTTAATGCCTGAGCTTTGGTGAGATGGGTTGTTTGGTTCAAAAGTTCAAAACTAACTATTCTGAATTACAATCTTGGGATTAAAATCGGAACTATAACTTGGATAATTTATGTAAACCTTCTATATGAGATAAGTTATATCAATACATTTGTATAATATTAATGCCGATTATAACTAATACCTCTAATTAAATTCCCAAAATTTAAACCGGAATAACCCACCTAATTCATTGAACCAAACGGTCATTGTGTTAGATGCACACTTAGATATACGATTTAATCTCTTATATTCTGGTAGCCTTACATATGATAAGGCTTCATTAATCGCTGTTCTAGTTAATTGGATATGATCATGAATATCTGAAAGAAAAAAGAACGAAACATTATCAAAGTGGACTAATGTACAAAAATTACTATTATAAGGGGTTTCTTGTTTTACTTTGCTGTAAAGTTTCAAACCCCAAGATAACCTCTCGGTTAAAGCATAAGGGTGCAAGAAACAAGGGTGTTTCTTAAACTTAGCAAAAAAGAGTACGCATTAATTAATCAGGTCATTAGTTTGTCTAACTAGTGCTTCATGAGTTGTGTCTGTCTGCCTAATTAAACCTAATTAATTGGAAATTAAGTCCAATTCAATAGATCAATAAAAATATACTAAGAGCCTATTTGTATTAACTAATTGTAAATAATTCATAAGTTTGAAGTGTTGATAATATTTTGAAGTGCTAAAACTAATTTTTTAAATAAATATTTATGTGTTTGAATAAACGGGCTTAAATTGATAATAAACAGTTAATGTGTTTGGTTAAAAAGTATTGATAAACTATTCTTTTATTATTATTATTAATAAATATCCTTAAAACTTTACAAAAGATTATGAATTAAGTATTTCTTTGTAATGAAAAGGATGAACAATGAATATGGAAAGAGAAAGTTAGGAAATTTAATTTTTGGGAAAAATATTTTATGAATTACAAAAATATTATTGCGAATGAACTAGTAAAAATCTTGGTCAAACTAAAAATATTTATAAAAACATTATAAGTTGGGAGTGACTAATTTATAACTTATGATTATTTTTAGCTTATAAATATTTTTTAGTGTTTACCAAATGTAAAAGTAAACAAAAAAGAAACTATAATTTTTTGAAAGTTGGCAATGCGACTAACTTCTATAGTATTCTGTCTTAAGAGGATAGTGAGGAAAGAAGACAAGCACCAGAACACGAAAAGCTATTTCTGATACGAAAGAGTAACTTGCGGGATATAATAGTCTAAGTTTAATCATCGAAACCGAATTCTCTTTTAGTCCGATTTTCTTTTTCTAGTCATGTGCTTAAGAAGAGGAGGAAAAACCATTAATTTTTTTTTTTTGGTTTTCCATCTGGTCTAAGCAAAGAGAAGAAAAATTAGTATCAAATACTCCCTCCGGTCCAAAATAAGTAATTTTTTGACATTTTTTTTGTGGTCCAAAATAAGTAATTTTTTCGGATTTCAAGAATGAATTAATTATTTTTTCCCTACATTGTCCTTGGAGTAAATAGTGTTGGAATATGTGCTAGGAGTGTTTATGTGAGATAGTAAGGTTAAAATGGTCAATTCTATTGCTAATTAATGTTAAAAGGTGACTTTCTTAATATGTGTGAAAATATTCAAAAAATCACTTATTTTGGACCGAAGGAAGTATCAAATAGTAATTTTTAGAGATCAATAATATCCGGTCAAAGAAAAGAAAAAGTAACATCAGACAGTAACAATTAGAGAGCAACAATCCCAATAGCAATTTACAAAAACAAAAGACATGATTGCAAAATACCAAATACAATAACAAACTAGACGGAAGTAATTTCAACCCACAGCAAGCATATTACTAGTACTTCCGGTGAACCTACGAAAATCTCGCAACTACCTATCAACCCACCACCTTAATCTTCGACCTCCACACCTTCCTATCGCTAGTCATGTCCTCGGTTAGGTGAAGGACCAACAAGTCTTACCTAATCGCCTCTCCCCGATACTTCGTAGGCCTACCCCTGCCTTTCCTCAAGCCCGTCATGGTCAATCTCTCACACCTCCTAACCGGGGCATCTATATGTCTTCTCTTCACGTGCCCAAACCACCTTAATCTCGATTCCCGTAACTTGGCTTCCACAAATGCCACTCCTCATTATCCCTGATAACTTCATTCCTGATCTTGTCCTTTTTAGTATGACCACACATCTATCTCACTATCCTCATTTTACTACGCTCCTCTTAAAACCATCATGTCCAAATTTCGTAAATAAATGGTTCAGTTGCCTTAAAAAGTTCAAAAGTTCAAAAGTTCAAAGGCAAACCAAATTTTAATACAACTTGTTGAGTTGTTTTCCCCACAACTTTTCCGTGGACTTTCAACTGCTGATCATTTGAATCTTTAGAAAAGCTTAAGAAATAGTAGTAAACTCAATTTCCAAAGCAGAAGAAGATTAAGAAAACTCAATCACTGATGCTAAATATCTCTTGAGTGGCTATAATTCTTCCACAATTGCTTCATTTTGATCTGCACGAATAAAATCCATGCGATTATTCAGCCAATGGAGGGCTAACTTTTGGCCTTTCATTGGGATTATGATTATGTTCAGTTCACAAAGAAGGTAAAGTGCTTTCTACCAAATAGTTAAAAGATTTGAATTTGAGAACTTTAATTTAAGGCGAAGGAGTTTCAAACTATTTCATCGACCCTATATTTAATTAAAAAGCGCCTAAAGCATATGTAAATTTAGGATTTAAAATTTAAGAGTTTTGATAACAATCTCATTATTAATATAAAATAATAATTGGAGACAATTGACTTCATAACTGATAAGCTAGGTCCGTACTATCTTTATACAAATAGTCGGCTTCATAGTCGGTACGCATACATGATACACTGATTATACATAATTTTTCATGTATTATATATCCGTTGTCTATTTTTAATTTAAAGATTGGGTACGCAGCTATATATATATACATATATATATATATATATATATATTTTTTTTTTTTAATAAAAAAAAACCATTTTTAAAGTTGACAGAAATATATTTCTTGACTTGCCTAGCGAAGACAAGAGCTAGGTTGCTCCGACCTAATTTACCAAGATAAGAGAATCAAAGGACAAATTGAAGTGCTAAGAAAAGCCAAAAGTTAACATGTAAGGCAGCTCATTCAAGAAGAGTTCCTTTAATTTAGGGTTTAAGCTCTCAACACAAGGAGATTGACAAATTTTTGTTTATGAAGACACGGGAACAGCGCCCACGTTCTCAGGATTATAAAGACTTCAAATTTTATTCGTAAATTTTTTGATAAATATTAATTGATTATCAAGTAAACATGATAACTTAGTTGCTATCATAAGTTAAAACTTATTGATAGTGCAAAAGAAAAATTATATATAAAACTTAAACCCTAATATAAGTAGATTAATTTACATTTAGTGACAGTATAGTTAAAATTTCATAAAACCAATGCAATTAAACTTGCGGTAACAAGTTATTTGCCTTTTCATTCGTGTAACTAACTTCACTTATTATTGAATAGTAATACCTATTACGATGATATTAATATTGTCTCTTTTTTGTCTTTTTATTTTCTTGAGCTAAGGGTCTTTCGAAAAGAACCTCTCTATTTTTTCGGGGTATGGGTAGGGTTTGCGTACACACTACCCTCCCAAGACCCCATTAGTGAGATTTTACTAGGTTGTTATTGTTGTTGTAACTCCAAATACCTTTAGGGGTCGTTTGGTATAAGGTATAAGGATGATATAAAAATTTAATACCATCTTAATACTCTGGTTGGTTGGTAAAATAGGTATAAGTTATCCCGGTATAAATTTTAACACTGGATAACTTATACCTTATAAAAGATGGGATAATTATAATTAATACCGGTATAACTTATACTTTCTTCTTTGAAATTATGCAATTGTCATTCTTAATACAACGTACCAACAATGAATAAACAACAATCCCAATAAAATTTATCCCAATATAACTTATACCTGTATAAATCATATTCCAACCGACGGACATTGTACAAATTTCTACACTATCCATGTATAAAAGTTGAACCATATATATATAAACTACAATTGAACGAAATAGACAAAATGTTGTGTGTGTACCCAAGGAATAATATATTTCATTTCCTCTCTTGTGATTCTCCTTAAATACACTAATATCCATAACATAGTTTCTCTCTTTCTCCAATCAAGGCTCAACAACCTATTGTCCATTGCTTAAGTGGTGAAACTTGAGAGAATAATTTTTTATGTGATTATAATGGTAAGCTTTTGGCTCCAATTCTTCACCTTCTATATATATGATTGAATTATTCCTTTACATATAACACTTGTGGTAGCTCCTTTATTAATTAAGTTTATTTATCAAAATTTACTAATTAATTATGATATATAATGTTTTTTAGGGAATTAAGAAGCCAGCTTGGTTGGAAGCTCTTTACGTGGAGAATTTTTTTGTTCCATGTTCAATTCATGAAAGTGCAAAGAAGAATGAGAAGAATGTTTGTTGCTTGGATTGTTGCATAAGTATTTGTCCTCATTGTGTGACATCTCATCGTTTCCACAGATTACTTCAAGTTAGACGTTATGTATATCATGAAGTTGTTCGACTTGAAGATTTAGAGAACCTTATTGATTGCTCCAATATTCAGGTAGTTATTCAGCAAGAAACTTTATTTTTATATATGATTTTAGTTTTATTTGTGATAATCATGGTATTTGTGCTAGCTTATGCATATCTCGATTAATTCTACGGGGTACCTTTTACCTTTTCACCGGTGCAAGTATCGGGTAACTCTATCCAAGGCGAAGCTAGAAGTCCAGTTACGGGTTTGGTCGAAACCAATAGCTTTTGCTCAAACAATATATTTATGTTAAGAAATTCATTTAATATATACTAATATTAAGTTTAGAACTTATTTTTAGCACTTGAAGTCTTCGTTCTAAAATTCAGACGTCCATAAAGTTAAAATTCTGGCTTCACTTCTGAGTCTCCGTGTCCAGAAAAATTTGGATAAATAGGAGAATTGCCTAATATTTTTGCCTTCGTTGGAAGCTTTATTCTACTAGTTTTGCTAACAATATGATGTTCTTGATTGTTGAATTTTCTGATATTTTAGTTTATAATTGTACTAGGCATATACAATAAACAATGCTAAGGTGGTTTTTATCAAGAAAAGACCTCAAAACAGGCAATTCAAAGGAGGAAATTATTGCACATCTTGTGATAGGAGTCTTCAAGAACCATACATCCATTGCTCTCTAGGGTGCAAGGTAATTTTCTCTAGTCTTTTCAAACATAGGTACTCATATCTACTTAATCATATTTTTATCGTAATTAATTTCCTAATGGATATACTTAAATACATGTTATACGTGCAACTAGGTTAAGGTTCTTTGCTTAATTGAACTTAATGATAGCCTCCAAGCACTAGTTAAAGATTATATTGAGATAATTTCACTTTCCCCCCTCTAATATTATGTAATTAGATTTTGGTCCTTGTGATATTTTAGTTAGCATAATTAATCTTGAATTATCTAAGAAAATGTATGTTTGGTCCCTTCACATAGGAAATGTGCTATATCACCTTCAAATATGGTGTTTAACATACCACATGAGTACTTAAATAATTTTATATCCTTAAATTTGTGATCAAAAGTGTAAACTTTAGTTATTAAGTGATCAAAATGTGCTTAACCAGATACCAAAAGGACCAAAATAAGAATTTATCGATAATTAGAAGATTAAAAACGCAAAATTACCATAATGATGAGTGAACGTACTTTACCAACTGAGCAAGCCTCACTTCTCAATTAGAAACTAACATATAATTAATTGTCGGTTGACAACAACTTTGTTTGTCCATTATCAGGTAGAGTTTGTGCTAAAGCACAACGAGGACCTTTCTCCATTTCTAAGGAAATGCACAACTCTACAACTTAGTTCAGACTTCTTTATCCCTCAAGACATGGTCGATGATGACATGGCGAACGAGACAGCTCATTCTACGATCGTGGACAACGACGAGCCATGGGGCTCGTCATCCGGCTCAGGATCGGAGAAAATGAGCTTTCCCTGCACTGAATTTGTAAGGAAAAAGAGAAGTGGAATGCATGTGTGTGGAAGAACAGCTAATAATTATAAGGACATTACAGAGGAGGACATGGCTACTAGTATGAGTAGAAGAAAAGGCATTCCTCAAAGATCTCCATTGTGTTAAGATTTAGTAGTATATTAACTTGGTTTCAAATATTAGTTGTTTTGTCAACCTAAATTTGTTTTAAAATAATATTACTTCTTTTTCTTCAATTCTCCTTATTATTTGAGCAAGTGAAGTTTTAATCGAGTAGGGTAATTTAAACAACTATCATGCCTATCGCCAGACTCAAGTAATGATTTCATGGGTCGCAGTTATACTCGAACATGGCGCTTACTTGATGAGTATGGTTACAAGAATTACCAGAAAATATACATACTTTTACACCATAACAAAAATGACACTTGTTTTTAAATTTTACATTAGCATATATTGTACATATTTTGAAAGTACTAGTAAATTCAAAATTTGTGTTCATATAACCATTGCTTCTAAAAGTTATTGAGTTAAATCTGTGTTCTCACAATTATTGCTTTCACTCTATCTTCTTATCGCATAAATTAAAGAGGAGAAGTCCACCATTGAAGACCATTCAAAATTTTGCTTTAGAAAATGGTTTTTTTTTTTGAATTTGTTAGTTGTTTGGATTAGGTATTGTTCCAATTGATCGAAACTTTCAAAAGGAGTTCAAAATTTAAATTTGAAGTGAGTTGGAGTAAACTTGAGCAAGGTTTGAGTTAAATTTCATAAAAGACGAAACAAGAAGACAAAGTTAGTTTTTTGTATAATTATGTATAATCTTATCTAATAGTGTATATGAGTTAGAAACACGGCTTATACACTTTTATAAACATTTATACAAGCGTCTGTAGACGAACTTTTTCTACGATTTTCAGTTGCAATTCTTGTTCAATACCAGTCCAAATCTCCATTAAATGACTTCAAATTTTATGTACAACATCCTTATACTATTTCTAACAAGTCTAAATAATACTCACTCCAAATTTCTCACAAAATCAAATTTAAAATTTAAACTCACATATTTGAACTTGTTAAAAAAATTTAATTTTCACTACCCAAATAAATTTGATTTGTTGAACTAATATTTGAGTCACAGTTACTGATTCAAAAATTAATTTAAAAGCTTGAGGAATATTTTTTTTTTTAAAATTAAACAATAATTTTGAAAACCTATTGGAGTTGGATATTGAATCTTAACCAAATAGTTTTGGGCTAGTTGACTGTAATTGAAATATATGCTATAAAATTAAAAAGTAGGGAGCTGAGTTGTTCTAATATGAAAATTTCTCAAATAATAAAAGTAAAGTTGCATTAATGCTAGCTACTAAGGTTGTTTCCAAATAGACCTCTCGCACCCTTTCCACCAAGAACTTCCCATTTTGTTCTTGGGGAGATTCAATCTTACAACCTCTCGATTGGAAATAAAGGTTGCTTACTATTAGAGCAACATTCTTTATACTTTCTTCTTTGTACCTCATTATTCATTTTTTATTTATTTTCTTGACTCGATGATCATGCTGCAACCCCCCCTCCCCTCCCCTCCCCTCCCACAGGTTCATATGCACAGTCAATTAAATTTTGATGTTAGTAATTACTTGGTTGGGGTGTTTAGTCTTAATTGCACCACGTGATTCCCTCTTCCTATTTCTTCTTTTTTCTTTTTGGTGATTTTAAATTTCCAACATCATATAATAGTAGTTGGAATTGTCAATTTGGAATCTTATGTTGTTTACACCGACCGTTTTATTCAAATGATCGACAGTTTGAGGTTTAATCTCTAGCACTAGACGTAGTTTAACACTCTGTTTGGATTATTGTTTTCCATTGTTTTATAATGTATTGTATTGTATCATATTATATCGTATTGTATTGTATTGTATTGAATCGTTTTATAAATATAATATTTGGATAAATTGTATTGTTTGCTATTGTTAAATAATACTTTGTTGTTTGATTTGACTGTATCGTACTGTATTGTAACTAATAAGTTGACTAAAATACTCTCAACTGATTAAATATTAAATTTATTAAAATTATACATAAAAAACTTAAAAATAAAATAGAAAAAGGAAAAACACCTTAAGAAAGTAGAACAAAGAAGTGAGACACAACAGGGTAAAACGAAGGTGCACAGCTAATTAGGATTTAGTTAAAAGCAAATTAGGAGAAAAAATAAAACAGAAGGCGGTAAAACTCTTTAACGTTGGTGACAAAAGTTTTTGAAAAAAATAAAGTAAGTTATAGGTTGGGAATTTGGAGTTAGAATAGAAAAAAGGTAAAAGGTAAATTAGAATTGTGGAGTAATAAATTAGGGCATAATTGAATAAAAAATAGGAAATAATCTCACCACACCAAATCGGTTGCTTTAAAAAAGAGGACTTAATGCATAAATACCCCATTCAACTTGTCCTGAAAAGTTATTTACACACCTTAACTTTACGGGTGTCCTAACACCTCACGATTGTTTAACGTAATGTATTTAGTTACTCCCTCTCACTACCTGGCCAGCTGCGCGTGTTTGACAACTAAAGTGAGCGCGTCATTTATCTTTTAATAGTTGAAAACAACCTAAAAAATAAAAATAAAAATGTAATTGTTTAACATTTATATAACCCAACCAACGGTAAAATCTATCTTCCCCAAATATTTACTAAAACCCATTGAAGAACCCTAATTTCTTCTTCTTCTTCTAATTTCTGTCGAAGATCCATCAAATTTCCCGTTTGAAGTTTCAATATTTGAAGGCAAAGGTTATCCATTCTCCTTCCTAAGAACCCTAAATCCTTTCTTTTAGTATTGTTATGACTTTATCCTCAAATTGTAATGACTTTGCCCTAAATCCTTCCTTTTGATCCGATTTTTGAAAGCAATTATAAATTATCTAACTTTGGTGTTATCTTGTTGTGTTGTAGTTGTTCCAATGCCTTCAAAATGATTGAATTTGACAACGCTTTGCACGGAAGAGGAAGAAAAGGAGTCAAGTGGAGAATTTTGATGCAACCATGGCTATGTGCTGCCTTTGTTAACATCTTGGACCCCTCGGAACCCAGTAAAAAGATATTGGGTTTGTCCATACTATGGGGTAAATTATTCTTAAACTTGTTTCACCAATTGAGTTGTGATAAACTATCATTTATTAAAGTTTTTTGTTAATTATCTTAGAGTCCTCGCTCTTGTGATTTTGTGAAATTGATCCTAGATCCTAATTTGTTATTCCAAAGTTGCTTGAAAAAATGGGTGAACTTGAGAATGCATTAGAAGGCTTTGAAAATCTTGCCAAGTCGAGGACTACTCTAAAGGTTGAAAACAACATAGAAGATGACAAGATGAAGAAGATTGAGGTTCAGTTGGTAAAATTGCAAGATGATATGGAGAAGATGAAAGAGAAGGAAAAAAAGTGGAAGAGTCAATTAGTTAAGTCAAAGAGTTGGAAAAATGTACTGTGGTTCATTATATTGGGGATGTGTATTATTCTTGTTGCTTGTGGGTATCCAAGAATCTCATTGAAAGAAGATGCAATGAGGTTGCCATTGTGAAGCTAGTTTAGTTATCTCACTATGAAGTAGTTGTTGGTTGTAGGATTTAATTTGTATGTTTACAATGGAACTCTCACTTTTGTAGTTCTTGCTTATCAATGAAACTCCCAATATGTATTTGTATTTCTTCCTTATCAATTGTTGTTTCAATACACCCAAACGACTCCAAAGTCTCTTGATAAAATAGATTGGACACATCATGGATTTGAATCTGAATACTATTTAAGCTAACGGTTTGAACTTCAAACGCTAAAACATCATATATGCATTACTTGCATAAAAGCCACGGAATGACATTACATAACAGTAATATTTCAGTCATTGTATCAGCAGCAAAACATAATTGAATCAACAGCAAAACAGAATTCCAGTCGTCAAAACCAAAACAGAATTGTAGTTTGTTACAAAGTATTCTATAGCTACCTACATTAACCTGTCAACATATAGAATTGTAGTCTATAGCCACTTCAATCGATTGCATTTCAGTTTTCAAACAACATCAAAGCTTCATCAGCTGGGTTGATTTGCAGTGGTGCTTTCCTTGCTCAACTTAGCAGCCCTAGACCTTGTTTCAATGATCTTCTTGCCTCTCAATTGGTGGAGCTGCCTAGTTGTCATAGCTTCATTACCCTTCCACTTAACACCTCTTGTTGGTTGATAGCCTAGATCTCCAATTACTTCTGCCGAGGACCTCACATCTCTAAAGTTTGTAGATGACATTCCAGGCTGCTATAAACCAACAGAAAATCAGACAACTGAAATGACCTAAATATGATAGCTTGTATTGGACTTATATTTTGAACTTCAAAGCCAGTTTGAGTGTGTAAAATATCCATCTCAACCATCCTTGATTTCTTAAAATGTGTTCTTACATTAGTTCTAGTACAAACATCCTACGTGAAACAAAGAAAATTAAAAATCTAATAATTATTTAAAAAAGACAAACAATATATTAAAGGGAAGAACTTCATCTTTTCTTTAGTACCTTTTGGCCTTCCTCTTCCTCTTCCAGTGCTTTGAACTACCAACACTTGAATGAATATAACTTGATGGAGTTGCAACCTTATTACTTCCAGCAGCCTTTGCATATCCCCTCTTGTTATGACCCTTGTTATGACAATTGCTACATGTCATTTTCACTCCACCTTTGAAAAATTTTCCTGTCTTATTTTCACCAGGCTCTTTTCTTCTAACCTTCTTTGGCCTTCTAGCCATCTTCTTGGCAGTAGGTGGTATAACAGGTGAGTTTTGTAACTCTGGCCACATATTCATACCCAAGACAGGCTGGAGAAAGTAGCTATATATTTTCATGTATGTTCATTACTTTACCAATGAGAAATATAGTTCAAAGGCTCCATATTTTTAAAATGCAAGGCAGCAACTGCATGAGCACATGGTATGCCTTTTAACATCCAAGCTCTGCAGGTGCAAATTTGCCTATTGATGTCCACCAAATGCTTCACTTCACTAGTACCTATTCCTTGCTTCACTTCAAAATCGTACTCACCATTCCAGAAAATATTACATTTAATTAAACTTTCAATGTTATCTTCCAAGACTATCATGGTCATTGGTGAAAAATTACTAATCCAAGTGTTTCCAAACTGTTTTAGCTGAGCTATTCTATTCATCATCTTCACCCTGATTTCTTCAAGCATTGTCACTATAGTTTTCTGCCTTGCTGCCAAAATCCAGGCATTAAAACTTTCTGCCATATTGTTGTCAACACTATCAAACTTGCAGAAAGTGTTGAAATACACCTTACTCCATCTTTCAATGTTGTAGTATAATAGTTCATCAACTATTTTAGTCCCTAGTTTCTTCATGTCATCTAGATTTTTCTTCAATTCTCACTCATAGGTAGACCTTGCACACCTACAGAAGCAGTTCCTTCTTTCTATGCCCCTCAATTTCTTAGACCCGTTAGCTAGGATATGCTTTGTACACACCCTATGCTCAGAATTTGAAAGTACGTCTGCTATAGAAATTTCAAGCCCTTGAAAAATTAACAATGGCTGAAAAAAAGTTAGCTGAAAAATTTACACTGGCCGAAAAATTGACAGCAGTAGCAGAAACAATAACAACAACAACAACAACAAAAACAATCTAGTATATTCCCACGAAGTAGGGTCTGGGGAGGGTAATATGTAGACAGTAGGAGCAGTAGCAGAAACAGTAGGAGAAAAATAGTAGGATTACCTTTTGCATGTCTGTTATTATGGTCAGATTTGTGCCATCTCCAAGCTGAAGATCACTCTTTAAAATGCTAACAAACCACCTCCATGTGTGCATATTTTCAAATCTCAACAACAGCCCAAGCAAGTGGAAGCATCTGATTATGCCTCTACAAACCCCTTTTAAAAAACACCCATCCAGTCCAATGCATGGCCTACAACCAGCTAGGTATGATCTCTTCATTGCATAAAAACAAATGAAAAACCCAACAAACATTTTCTTTCCACATTCAAAAGTTTCCTCACTAAGTTTCTCTACACATGTACTACCACGATTATATCTAAGCAACTCATCCCTATAATCTAAAATCCTCCCATACTCCAATTATGATCACCCATTATTTCTTTCAACAAAAGATTTTTTGCCCTCCTACAAACTGTCCTCCCAACATATAATCCTAATTTCTTTCTAATTAGCTCTTGAAACTTAATTATTCTAATGTTAGGTTGTTCCTTTATCCTCTCATTGAACCTTTTAGCCAAGAACTTTGAATTACAAAACTTGTTTCTGTTAGTAGGGTCACATTTGTGAACTGGATTGTAGTTCTTAACTACAAAATCCTTAGTCCTTGAATCATAACTAGCACATAGAAGCCAATGACAAGATGGCTTCTTGCACTTAACCCTCACCCTTGTAGGTTCATTTACATACTTTTCTATAGAAACCTTTTTTTTGAATAGCATATTTAGTTACAACTTCTCTGAATTCTTTCACACTTGCAAACGCAAGTCCAGTTTCCCAAACTATCTTCTTGCAAGTCTTGTCAAATATTACTCTTCTTGTAGTCTTTCTTCTTCTAGCTTTAACTTTCTGTTGCACATCCCCTTCATCTTCATCATCAGCATCATCTGGATCCGTCTGAAAACTAGCAACTTCATCTGAGGGATAATAAGGCTCATCACTACCAATCTTACCTTCTAAAGTCTTTTTGTTCCTAGATACCTATTCATTATACCCCATATTTGGCCCTCTCTTACCTAGTTTAACATGTTCTTGTTCAGGAACACTTTCTTCCTCTTCCTTCTCTCTACAGTCCTGCTTTCTGCCCTAAAAGCCTGTATTCCTCATGTATATCACTGCCATAATCAGCTTCTCCCTCTTCAGACAACTCCCCATGGTCTGAATCTGAGCTATTATCAATGCTACTAGAATTTGAGGAGTTTGGTTCAAATGAGGAGTTTGAGCTATCATCTGTAGTAACAGCTGTAGGCACACTATTGTTGGCATTATTTTCAGCAGCATTGGATGCACTTTCACTAGTTCCCAAACCCTCACAGCCCCCACATCTTGACCACATTCTTTCTCAGAAGTAACATTACAATCATCCACAACTTGGCTGACATATTCTAAAGGTTCTTCAACCATGTGCTCTACATAAACCTCCAAAATATCCCTATTTTTTAAGTCTTCACAAATACCTATAAGATCCCTATCAACTTTAGTTACTTCCAAATCAGGACAATTAGGTGGTCTAACATAAATAACAGTAGAAGAAGCATTGTAACCAAACTCTTTTACAGAACCTAAAAACTCAAAATAAGAGAACCTATCAACATCTATATCAAAACAATTAGTTATCGTCCCACCAATATAATCCTTAATTGAAAAGGAATCCAACTTATCCATGTAGATTTTTCCACCATGGAAAAACCTTAGAGTAACAAGTACAAAGGGCATTGCAATACATGAATATAGTAGAAATAATTAAGGATTAATATTTACTATTGGACCCATACAGAAGAGGTCAGAATACATACAACAAGAAAAAAATTGAAAATTGTTTATTATTACACCTTTAAAATTGTATTTATGTTCACGATTTGACACTAATAAGATTACAGTGAAGAAATTAGAAGCAAGTTCAAAACCCTAGAAACGGATGATATTAAACAAACTAAAACAGAGATAACATTTAGGGTTGATGATAGAAAAGGCCAGGGTTGATGTGTTCACCTCCAAACTAAAACAAAGAGAACGTTTGCACTTGATTCTTCAGAGACCTTCAAGTTCGAAAGAGTCTTCAACCAAATCGCCAACGGAAACAAATACGAACAGAAGTAAAGAAGCAAGAACAAGGAAATCGTATGGATTTTGCAACAGGTCCCTTCGATTTTGGTCAAGCAAATGAATTTTGGAGATGCTAATCGAATCGTGGAGGGTGGGGTAAAAGGTTAGGGTTCCTGATTTTGAGAATTTTCGACTGAGGGGTTAAACGACTTAGGTTATATCGATTTTAGGTGTTTTTATTTATTTACGGGGGGTTTTAATTATGTGGCTTCATAATACAAGTGCGTGTAAACTACTTAAGTTATTATAGTTGGGCCAGGTTATGAGAGGGAGTAACTAAATACATTACGTTAAACAATCATGGGGTGTTAGGACACGCGTAAAGTTAAGGTGTGTAAATGACTTTTCAGGACAAATTAAATGGGATATTTATGCATTATCTCTATATTTAAAAATACAACACAATAAATTTTATTGAAACAATAAAAACAAACATTATTTTAGGATAACGGTACAATTGTTACAACAAGGAACAACCATCCTAACAAGTTGTGAGTACTCATCAGCTAAACAAACAAGATCTTCCAAAATAGTTAGGCATCAAAATATCACACATATATGAACTCATAAGACGACGATATAATTTAATATGTGGTAGTATGTTAGTAATTTTCAGTGTTAGTGTATATAATTTAAACTCAAAGAAAATAGTATTGTAATCTCATTGAAAAGCGCGATTAAGGATTTGGGACACATTCTCCTACTCCTAAAAGGTTTCAAAATTTAAACCCACACACACATTAGGATTTAGGATATTCATAAGGTTACTCCGATTCCTATAAAGTTTCTAAATCAACGTCTTATATTAAATATATATAACCCGTTGATTGCCATCTTTCTTCTATAATCTCACTGGCAATCTGACCTAACATTCAAGTCATCACGTACCCTACAAAACATGACAATTCTCATCGCTGTTTTCTTCGTGGTGTTCATCATTTTTGTTGCTTTGTTATATTTTAACGAGTTGATAACCTATTCGGATTTAAATAATGGAGTAAAACAACAACGTGAATTAGCAGAAAGTGCTCGTTATGTAACAACAGAAAGAGGTCGGGCAGGTGTTGAAGTAGTGATTGATATTCCTGATGAAATTGAAGGCACAAACAGTGACTGTTGTATCTGCTTAGGAGAATTTGATGAACAAGAAGATGATGATGATGATGATGATAAGAGCCAAGTGATACTTGTTGCTTGCTGTCATAGGTTTCATGCTGCTTGTATTACTCCTTGGTTATTAGTACCAAAAAACGAGACATGTCCCTTTTGCCGTACTTATGTTACTGCCCTCGTCACATATGTTTGGCTTGAAGATTTAATAAAGACTAACAATTACTACTATATATGAATTGTAGTAGCAATTATATGTAACGATGAGCAAGTGAATTATAACTACCAACAAAGGGAAAGGAAAATCTAATGGTCCATGTAGTACTTTTTTTCTTTCTTTTTTTGGCCGTGGATAATTAATATTAATAATTGTTCCGCCGAAATCAAAGAAGTCAACTTTAATTGTTTCAACGATATTGAGAGAGAAGTTATATGTATAATGTATATGAGGATTCATCTTTACATTGATATTAATGCCTCTAATTGATAATAAAAATTTAAATTTAATTCCAAATTAGTTGGGTTGAATATACGACTCTTATATTTTTTAGCCATTTTTTAAAAGTACTGCTAATACTACTTTAATACCAACAATTTGAGGCTAAATTCTCTAGCACTAGAGGTTAGGTACTCATCAGTTAGCAAACAAGGTCTTCCAAAATAGCTAGGCATCAAATATCACGTATATATGGATCACTCAATAAGAATCCATGGTACAACGACATATATGTTTCTGTAAGATACGAAGAGTAGGAGAACTATCAATGTTATTGATGTACCTAAACTGCTTCTAATTAATAGAAATGGTAAAGCATATTAGCTGGAAATCAGTATAGTGATATCTTCTTGATCCTGTTAGAAGCTAGAGTGATAAAGTTTCTGAGTTGGGAATTATGCCATTTGCAGATGTATTGTCTATCCAAGAATACCTGCATTGCACGGTGGCAATCCTCGATGCCAGTCCATAATAACCAGAGTTGCTATGCTATGTGCGAGTGCTGCTGCAACGACGAGTACATGGAATATTTGATGGCTGTGTCCAAAAAGGTCAAATGCACCTGGTTTCCATCTCTCTGGAAACCTCGTAACGTAGAAAACTGCTCCAGCAGCATACAAAAGGCCCATGGCGATCTCGTAGACAAGAGCCACGAGTACTTGTGGATGATGAAAGTAGAGGGAAACAGCATGTGCTGCTGGAATCACACCTGAGAAACCCATAGCAAGAAACAGAGCAGCCCTGAATGATCTGAAATGACCAGAGGTGACAGCCGGGGCGAAAAGGGTGATAATGACTAGGATACCAACTATAGTAATGGATGTTAAGTAAAAGAAACGCCAGTATGGTTGACAGGAGAAAGTGTAATATATGGGAGCAAAGAAAGAGCAGATGATCATGATAGAGATTCCAGAGTAGTCCAGACGCCAAAAGAAGAGAGTGAATTTATGCGAGTGGCAAGCAAATAGGTGAGAGACAGAGCTAAAGACCAAACAAACCATAGCCCCTCCTAGGAATACAAACCAAGGCCATATGGCAACTTCATAACCATCTCCATATGCACCTATAAATGATGGGGCTGAGATCTGCCTGGTGTAAGTATCCTGCAAATCAGAGACCAAATTTGATAAGGAGATGATGCTTAGTATCTTATTTGCAGCTTAACATTTGCATAAACACAAACAGAATTTTCCAAAAATCTGATAAAGGTAAAGATGCATCACTTCTATCCCCTCAATACGGACATTCTGCTTTTATAGCAAAATGTTAGAGCACATGCAGTATTAGTAGGTTTGGCAACAAACTACATTATTTCGTGCACGACCGTGTTTAGTGTCCCAGAAAAAGAGTCCTTTATGATCTCACCATTAATATTGAACAAAACAACTCTGTTTACTAGTCTAGCATATCGGATTCATAAAGCAGCTAGCTAAGAAAGTTACAGTTCATTCAAGTTCATGAAACTTTCTACATTGAATCAGATTTTTAGAAACAAAATCTTTTTGACAATGGTCAGATTCCTTTCCATGTTTTAGGAAAGATTGGTATCTGACTCCTCAGGACTCTCTTAACTGAAACTGAGACACTCTTTTGTATGTTGTAACTACCTACCACATCAAGAATCCAAAGTATGTTAATATGAGACTTCATTTGATCTGGCATTCAACACTGTTATAGGAACTTAAGTTGGTACAACAACACAACTAACCAGCCTAGTTGAAATCAAAGATCTATACGGCAGAACCCAAATTAAGGAAATGCCTCTCCATCATTCGAAGGGAAGCAACAATGGTAAAGTTGTGTCCACGTGACTTATAGGTCACGGATTTGAGCCATGGAATCAGGGTAGGCCGCTTAAATCACATCCCTTGGTTTGCGACCCTTCCCGGACCTTGGTGAACGCAGAATACTTCGTGCACCGGACTGCATCTCAATCATTCCTTAATTTTTTTTTTAAATTATCTTTCTCCTTTTAGAATTTAATTAAAAGAATAGTTTGCAGAACACACCCCAACTATACTACTCCTAGTTGACAAACCAAATATAGTCACTCCAAAAATATTTTACCTATTAATCAGGTAAAAAACATCGGCTTTGGAAATGGTGTTAAGGTACTACTGTACTATATGTTTCTACCTTGTTACCATTCCCAAGGACCTGATTTTGCTAATTCTTTAGTCAAACTATATGGACCCTCAATCAGTCCTTGATTGTCGCAGTGTCAGTATTATTAAATTAAAGCAAGATATTGTTCAATTTAATTGAGGATTAAAAATTCCAAAATTTTCACCCATCTTTTACTCCTATATAAGAGCAATACAAAATTAAACTAAACGAATTGTAGCCTTCTTTCCTCGTTTCAAGACTACATCTGAAAATTCCACAAAAGTCATAAACAACAAAAATAAAAAAATAAAAATCGCATGGTTGAGATACAGCTAAATTCCTAAATTCACCACATAAAAACTTTAAATACGATAAATAAATAATCAACACGATTTATAACAAACCTTTTTCGCCAAAAAAAAGAAGAAGAAGATTGTTCAAACGGGCCCAGGTGTCGAAGTTATCTCAGCTCTATTTCCTAAAATTTGTAAAATTAGGGACCCACCACAAAACCGACCTTTTCGCTAAGTGTTGTCATTTCAAGTCTTTTCAATGTCTTTTACACAAAAAAAAAATGTGATTTAACCAAAAAAAAAAAAAAAAAAAAAAAAAGGCAAAAACTCACTGGAAAAGAATCAGCTGAGCCATTTCTCTTCATTGTCATCCACCGTCCATCTCCCGCCGGTCTGTTTAGAATAGAATACTAATATTTTTACCAATGTATCAAATGACAAAAAAGGATATGAAAGAAGATCAAATTTGCGAAAACGAACCTGGAGAAACCAGCAAGCAAATTCTCTATTGTCGTCTTCTCCGTCAAGGTCATTACCGTCAAAATCACAAATACCAGAAATCCTACAAAATGGCTATAAAATTTACAAAAATAAGATTAATATAACTAGAAAATGAATGAAATCAACTGAAAATGAAGAGAATTTTTGAATTACATACGTCCAAATATTGAGAGTTTCATTGTGTAAGGAGAAGAGACTGAGAGCGGTATCCTTAAGAGGCCATTCACAGCGGTAATAGTCTCTGATAAACTCGTTATCTTTAAGATACGCCGGTAATTCTTCGTATTTCACCAATTTACGCTTCAATTTCTTATTACTAGTCTTCATTCCGATCGATTCACTATGCTCTAGGTTTCCGATTTTCAAGCTCTTTTTCTTAGTTCCTCTGCTTTTCATGTTATGAGATTCCGGCGAAATTTTGCCGGAACATTGCAGTTGCTCTCTTATCGACGGCGATCTCAAGAAAGGTTGATTGCTCGTTTCTTGTGATTTCTAACTAACTGTTAGCAACGAGCTGGAAATTTGATGGACGTGACTTCCACTCAACAACTTTTCTACCTATATCAACTGACAGTTGTAACAATAGTTGATTCTATATAGTAGTAATAGTTGTATTTACTTTTTTAGGCCTTGATCACATACAAGAGAGCAAAAATAATAAAAATGAGTAAATACGTAGTAGTATTAAATAAAATATCATGTACTCCCTCCGTCGCAATTTAACTGTCGTTTTAGCTTAAAATAATTATAGAAACGCCTCTCTATATAAAATATGCTTACATAATAATCATTTACTATGCCAGTTATTCTCGGAACCAAATTGTATATTATGTTATAATATGTGTCATTTGTATGGGTCAAAATATGACCTCGAGATAATTAACGAGATTAACTATGCCCTAAGCTAATTCGAAGTTAATAAATAGTACGACCACTTATTAACTACGATACCCGATCATCAGCCAACTCGATCATTAAGGCTACGACCTATCCACCATCGTAAGGACGGAACCTCAGCATAGTCACGGCAGTCAGTGCCAGCTCACGCATCTTATGTCTATAAATACTAAGAGAAGGAACCCTAAAAAGGGGGCTTCTTCTTCTTCTTCACCACTACTCCCAAGAAAGGGAGAACACACAACAATACCCCCATATTGTGGGGAAAAGGTAACATGATTGTAAGACTCTGAACCTCTTTATGGAGAGATACACCAAACCAATATCATCAAAAAAAGATCTCTACACATTTCTTTCTAATGAATAATACTTCTCTCTTGTATTTTCCATTTGGTCTCTCGATTATTATGATCTGCTATGATTGGCGCTCAATCTATTTTCATTGTTTTATGCTTGCAAAGTATGTGATAACTTCGAGCTAAATAATTTGGCGCCGTCTGTGGGAATTTCATAGCAAAATCGCGTAGTTCTTCCCTAGACCAAAAGGAAAGAAACGCCAAAGAACAACCCAACTCAAACAAGCTGAAGCGATGTATCGGACAAAGGGAACTTGAAGATCTCGAATCGAGATCCAACTCCTCTGTCACTCCTCTCCCGGATAGTACAAGCAAGAAGAAAAAGAAGCAGTTCCCCTCCCCCAGAGGGAGGATCTCTGTAAGGCACCCCCGCATCCCTAATGCGAGATCCAACCAGAAATCGGCATGGAGATATCTCGAACTGAGAGTCACCTCAAGCTAGCCTATATGCCCCGATTGGGAGGATAGCTCGGGAGCTGCCCAAGATGTCGAATAAAAACCGAGCTTCAACCCTCAAACACCGACACAACAAGATTCAGGCTATACGCCTTCGCCAACAAAAATTACAAGATTCAACTACGGTTGAATAGCGACTTAGGCTGTGGGCCTTCACCAAAAAGTTTAACTATAAGTTGAACTTGGACTCAGGCTATGCGCCTTCGCCAACAAAAAGTTACAAGATTCAACTAAGGTTGAATAGCGACTCAGGTTACGTGTCTTCAAAGTTCAACCATAAGTTGAATTGGGACTCAGGCTATGTGCGTTCACCAACAAAAAATTACAAGATTCAACTACGGTTGAATAGCGACTCAGGCTACGTGCCTTAACCAAAAAGTTCAACTACAAGTTGAACTGGGACTCAGGCTATGCGCCTTCGCCAACGAAAAATTACAAGTGCAACTACAAGTTGAACTGGGACTCAGGCTATGCGCCTTCGCCATCAAAAATAAAAGTTACAAGATTTAACTACGGGTGAATAGCGACTCAGGCTACGTGCCTTCACCAAAAAGTTTAACTACAAGTTGAACTAGGACTCAGGCTATGCGCCTTTACCACAAAATTATCGAGGTTCAACTACGGTCGAATCGGGACTCAGGCTATGCGCCTTCACCATAAAAAAAAAAGTTACAAAATTCAACTACTGTTGAATAGCAACTTAGGCTACGTGCCTTCACCAAAAAGTTCAACTACAAGTTGCCCAAGATCTCGAATCAAAATCGAGCTTCAACACTCAAACACTGACACAACAAGATTCAGGCTATGCGCCTTCGCTATAAAAAAAGTTACAAGATTCAACTACGGTTGAACAACGACTCAGACTACGTGCCTTCACCAAAACGTTCAACTACAAGTTGAACTGGGACTCAGGCTATGCGTCTTCACCACAAAAATTATCGAGGTTCAACTACGGTCGAACCGGGACTTAGGCTATGCGCCTTCGCCATAAAGAAAAATAAAGATAAAAGATTCAACTACGGTTGAATAGCGACTCATGCTACGTGCCTTCACCAAAACGTTCAACTATAAGTTGAACTGGGACTCAGGCTATGCGTCTTCACCAACAAAAAAATACAAGATTCAACTACGGTTGAATAGTGACTCAGGCTACGTGCCTTCACCAAAAAGTTCAACTATAAGTTGAATTGGGACTCAGGCTATGCGCCTTCGCCAACAAAAAATTACAAGATTCAATTATGGTTGAATAGCGACTCAGGCTACGTGCCTTCACCAAAAAGTCCAACTATAAGTTGAACTGGGACTCAGGCTATGCGCCTTCGCCACAAAATTATCGAGTTTCAACTACGGTCGAACCGGGACTTAGGCTATACGCCTTCGCTATCAAATAATTTACAAGATTCAACTACGATTGAATATTGACTCAGGCTGCGTGCCATCACCGAAAAGTCCAACTACAAGTTGGACCGGGACTCAGACCATGCGCCTTCGCCAGTAAAAATTGCAAGACTCAACTACGGTGGAACAACGACTCAGGCCATATGCCTTCACCATTACGATCCCAATCTTGCTCAAACAACAAGGCCGAACACCTTCGTCCTCAAGCCTGAAGAGCCACAGACAGAGAAACAAGTAGTTAAGCTCCCTCGCCATTCAAATAAGTACACCCAACTCGAACTAAAATTCGGGCCACATAAAGTTTGGCCCCGATCGAAGCACAAGGCCGCGTTCCGTACCATCACGACCAGTAGTTCGACCACGCCCGAACTAGGACCGAGGCTAAGTGCCACTATCGCCAAATAATGGCCACAACTTGTTTACACCAAGTAAAAGAGAAGCGATAAAAAAAGCGCTTAATCACGGCCAAGGGCGTCACCGCTAAATAGTTGACCTAGTCTATGACTAAGGTAAGCAAATGACTCGACGACAGTCAAAGGCACCTACCTAGCCAAGGCCGCCAACATTATCATGGTCAAGGCCATCGCCACCATTACGACCAAAGACATGGGGAAAGGTACAAAATAAATATCAGGCAGAACGAAGGGAAATAAAATCGCATATATTTACATATTTAATTATAACGGGTCATCCCCGCTTACACTCGGCCAAGGCCAGTAAATGAGAAAAAAATAAAAGAAAACAAAAAAAGGTTAGCCAAACGACAACGAAAGTAAGAAAAGTATAACAAATTCTTTTCACTCGGCGCCACCCACGTAACCACCAACATCACCAATGCCCTCAGCGCCATCATCAACCCCTGGCGTAGCTGGATCAAAGCCGCAGTCGACACGGGCCTCACGATCCTTTGGACGGGCTCCTTCATAAGAGGCTTCAGGTACAATGCCAGCCTCTCACAGTCTCTTGTACACATCAAGTTGAGCCTCGACAAACGTCTAAAGATCACGAGCCGGGCCGTAAGAGGCAGCCTGATCCCTCAAGCGCTGGTTTTCAGCCTCTAAGGCCATAATTCGATCTGCCGCAGTCTGGGCATCCCGTTCATAGACGCCAATGCGTTCCTCCAGTGCTCCCTCTCAAAAGGTCGCATCAGCCCTCTCCAGCTCCTGTCCCCGTTCACGAATGTGGTCCACCGTCTCTAATGTCTTGACCCTTGACACGGCATCCCTCGCCTGCAGCCTCAAAGCAGCAGCCTCGTCAAAGTTTCAAAGGCCTCTACCGCTCTGGCCCGATCTTGGCACCCCTTCTCAACAACAGCCCTCTCTCGGCTTCCATCTCTTCGTCTTTACGATGAAGCTGCTCCTCAAGAGTATTAACCCTACCAAGGGTATGCTGCATTTGAAGTTCTCGCCTCGCTAGCTCATCGACGAGACCCTGGTTACAGGGGTCATTCCTTATGCGCTCATGCATCCCGCGGCATCGGTCCCGGTAGCGATGGTACTTCTCTAGCGCCCGCGAGCAAATCCCCGAATGGACATTAGCTCGGCAGATGCGCTCAACTCAACAAAAATTGCTACAAGAACGAAGCAATAATCAGAACAAAAATCAACCAAGTGAAACAAAGAGAAACTAAGTCACCACACGTACCGTCAGGCCCTGCGCGACCGCCTCTCCCATCAGCCCGATATTTGAGATGCCCTTCAATGATGTGCTATTTGCCTCCGAGCACAGAACCTTAAACAACGACACCATATTCTCCTCTTAAGTAGCAAGTTCTACTCAGTAGGGATCTTAACATAATGGAACTACCATTCCGCATGCACCGTTGTGTGGGTATGACCGTCCTGAAGCATGCGCATGTTGTCAGGGTCCAGGTTGGACTCAGAGTCAGACCCTTCGCCTACGGTGCCCCTCCCTCCATCCGCCGATCGGGAAGTCAAGGCTCCCGCCCCGCCAATACAATGGCGCCCGATTCTCCAACCAAAGCAGTTGCTGAGGAACTACCTCCCCTCTCAGCAACTGGAACTGATGTTTGAATCGCCGAAGCGATAATGTCACCTTGACTTGAGCAGCATTTCTGGAGGAACTGCTTGCAATTTTCTGATCAAAGAGATCGAAAAGAAGTAAGAATCAACGAAGGAAGATAAATATTACAACACCTGAAGAGCAAGAACAACGATGAACTCACTAAGCCAAGAAAGTTCTTCAGAGATTTCTCTTAAACAAATTACGAAACGTGAGAAACTAACGCCTCAACCCCTTATTTATAAGCAAATAAGTGGCTCTCACGAATTCCAATAGTCATTATTAATTGCTTTTCCAACCGCAAAACGGTCCGATTCTATAGAAACATGCGTTATAATGACATAACTCCATGAAGCGGCTATTCAGTCGCCAACCGACGCTTCGCCTTTGAAATGGTTATAGTGATCTGAGAACGTTTCGGGTAACGTCCTACGTACTTCCAAAACTTTGGGCGTCACCAAAATACATGGTAAGTAAGTTTATACTCCCCCTGGCTGCGACGATTAAATAAAATCGTCACCATACAAAAATAATGGTTGTCGACAAAATAATCATGGCTATCTCCAAAGAACAAAAGGCTGCGGCCACCCCCACGGTATAGACAGTTACGACCATCCTCTCATATGTACAGGCAGCTACGGCCATTCCTAACAATACGCGGCTACGGCCCTCCCCCAAGAGCGAACATTTAAGATCTTCGACAACATGCAACCAGGGTCACCAACTCGACTCCATCACGGCTAAGGTCGTTCACCATTGTAAGGCTATGGCCATCTCTAGTATGTAAATGGCTAAGGCCGTCCACAGTATTGAGGCCTATGGCCATCTCCAGTATATAAGCGCCTAAGGTCGTCTAAAGTGTTAAGGCCTATGGCCATCTCCAGTATATAAATGGCTAATGCCGTCCTCAGTATTAAGGCTATGGCCATCTCCAGTATGTAAACGGCTAAGGCCGTCCATAGTATTGAGGCCTATGGCCATCTCCAGTATATAAGCGGCTAAGGCCGCCCATAGTATTAAGGCTACGGCCATTCCCAATGAATAGTTGGCTACGACCATCCTCAACATGTATGCAAGCGGCTCGACTACGGTCGAAGTTACTCGCATGGTCAAGGTTATCAATACAAAATGACTAAGGCCATTCACTTCAACATCATAATCTCCCACATAAAAATGGCTAAGGCCATTATTGAGCTCGACCGAAACTGCTTCCAGAGAAGTCCGCTCATCGAGCTCGGTCAAGGCACGACCTCAATAAGTGGAGGGACTAACTGTATGGGTCAAAATATGACCTCGAGATAATTAACGAGATTAACTATGTCCTAATCTAATTTGAAGTTAATAATGGTATCACCGCTTATTAACTACGATACCCGATCATCAGCCAACTCGATCATTAAGGTTACGGCCTATCCGCCATCGTAAGGATAGGACCTCAGCATAGTCATGGCCGTCAGTGCCAGCTCACGCATCTTATATCTATAAATACTAAGAGAAGGAACACTAGAAAGGGGGCTTCTTCTTCTTCTTCACCACTACTCCCAAGAAAGGGAGAACACACAACAATACCCTCATATTGTGGGAAAAAGGGAACATCATTGTAAGGCTGTGAACTTCTCTATGGAGACATAGACCGAACCAATAAAAAAAAGATCTCTACACATTTCTTTCTAATGAATAACACTTGTCTCTT
The DNA here is from genome assembly GCA_032618575.1 of Nicotiana noctiflora. Taxonomy (NCBI): domain Eukaryota; kingdom Viridiplantae; phylum Streptophyta; class Magnoliopsida; order Solanales; family Solanaceae; genus Nicotiana; species Nicotiana noctiflora. The sequence continues at coordinate 710,801 of JASVEL010012251.1, read as the reverse complement.
GTATTGTCCATTTGGTCTCTCGATTATTACGATCTGCTATGATTGGCCCTCAATCTATTTTTATTATTTTATGCTTGCAAAGTATGTGATAACTTCGAGCTTAACATCATCTATAATAACACTTCATTATAGCAGCCAATAAAATTTCAAAACAAACAGCATTATTATAGAGAAGTTTGACTGTATCGCTTTAAAAATTTAAGACAAAATTTTCTAATTGTTTTCAACTGTGCCTTAAAGCCGGTTTGGAAAGACACAAGGGAACTGAATTTAATAGAGATAACTAAGTAAATTATGTCTCAAAAAGCATTTATTAGGAATAACTAAGTAAATTATATCTTGTATTTTTTTAATGAGCGTGAAGAGCTAAAGTGACCATTAAAATAGAATCCAGGGAGTGTCTTTTGCTATTTTTAATCTAAAAAACTTTCAGTAGATGGTACAAATAGGATATAAAAATGATAAAACGGTAAAATGTGATAATGTCGTTTTAAATGTTTTGATCATGTTCTATATGGATCTCTACATACAATTGAATTGATAAAAGAAATATTTTTATATAAGTGCCAACTAATCAAGATTAAATGCTTAAGTGATGCTGTTAACCTTACATTAGGTCCAGTGTTTATTAAAGTACTAGTGTATATATGTTAATGAGAAAATATAAAGAACATTCGGCCCTAGAAAACTTAAATTATTACAAATTAGGGCGAAACACATTATTGAAAGATTCATATTAGCTTAGTAACCAAATAAAAAATAAAAAATTTCATATTAGCTTATGCCAATTATCTTAAACTGAGTTTAGACGCTGTCTGAATCAGTTCATTAAAAGTAGTTCACGAGCATCCAATATTGATTTTTTTTCATAGTTGTAGAAACTAATTTTATAAATAAATAATTACGTATTTGAATAAAAGTATTTTAATTAATAATAAACAAAATATGCTACTGATAGTGCTTATCCATTTTGATCTACCTGATATCTCGCCAAAACGATTAGTTTATCAACATAAAACTTTTCAATAAGACATGCACCATCTTTTCTTTCAATTTTGAGTAGGGGCGCTTATAAGACGGATCGACCGGATACTTATGTTTAATGGTTCAGCTTATCATTTGTCGATTTATAAATACAATATTCGGCTTGTCAACCAATAAGACATCAGGCGGATTGATATCAAATTATCGGAAAATTTATTAGCTAAATTAAATATGCAATAAAAAAAGAAGTTGAGAACTAGAGATACGGAGGAATTTAGGTCCAAATTTGTTTATATAATATTTTACAATCCATGTTACATGCAATATACAATACAAGGGAGAATAAGTATGTGGTATGGATAAAAAAATAGAGAAAATCTCATTTTATACCTGTTTGGCTCAAAGTTAAATATTACTTTACAAGCTTAAAACAATCAAAAAGATAAAGAAGAGGTAAATCGTAACCAAATATAGTAAACCTAGATGTGAGATCGATATAGTTATAACTTATAAGATGTTGCAGAACGAAGAACTTTTAGAATAACTACTTGTCAAAGTTAAGAAAAATAGAGAGAGAATGAGAGAGTTGTATTATTAGATAATAACACCTGGTCCTTTACAATGGGGAGACCCTCTTTATATAGAAAGGGGCCTCCTTTAGAATAATAATAAAAAATATTAGAGCGTAGTGGACATCCTCTTAGTGGGGACGTCTAATAGTGAGTGACGTTGTCCGCGTCCCTACGTCTAAACTGTACCCCTATTATAAGGGGTGTATGAGGGAGGTCGTACCCTCTGGTCGTGAGGGCGTGAAAGGTCACATTTGGCCTCATACAATTAGTCCCTCCACTCGTTGGAGGCGTATGCGGCATACGTCTTCAATGGGCAGAAATGTCGATCCGGTCCTTTGAAGAATGACCTTAGTATGAGGATGATGACATGATCAGAAAAAGGGGGAATTACATGGCGTTGTGATTCGTTGACACGCGGTCTACTTTGAAACAAATGCTCGTCCTCAAGCGTATCGAGAGTTGTTCTAGAAGCCAATCAATAGCTGAATGATCTTACCAATCATATACCCGGGGTGATCCCTCGTCACCCTATCTCGCATAGACCCGATAACACAATACAACCGAACTTTCACAGTCCATTTAATCCATAAACCAAACCATAGAACCACGTCGCACTTTCTGAAAAACATACACAAGATCAGAAATTCACATATGCACTCTGAGTAAGCTCGAACCAGCTGTAATAATACATACTTGCACCCTCAGGTGAAAACATATGATATACCACCTAAACAAAACACTTGGAACTATAACTCCTATTCACAGTAGTTGTCCCCAACAACCAATTACCGGCAGAGAACCTCTTATTAGCTAAAGCCTTATTCCAACACTTTCATCTACTGCCAATGATGAATGAAACACGTTATAAATCGTAATCATCTCTCAGATCAACCATTCCTAAAACCACTTCCCTTGACTGATATCACAACAATTTTTCGGGTCAAACCTCGATATTATATTCCTCACAAGCTGAGATCAAATCTGTCCATATTCATTAATGAACCCAACGATCACCTCGAATCCAACACCACTCTAGTGATATTATACCTCAATACAGGTCTAAACCACATCTTGCATAATACATGCACCAATAAGAAACGATCTAAACACACTCAAATTATAACAAATGACTCGAACGAAAGAGCTGTACCTTAAGCTCATCAATACCATTACAATACAAGGCTGAGACCCCGTCTCACATCATAGAAATAGAATGCCTGAATCTACTCCAAAAGGTCATAACTCCGGTTGTCACGACCCAAACCCGATCGTGATGGCGCCCAACCCTAAATCTAGGCAAGCCAGACCAACAACCATTTCATATTTAACAACAAGTCCCGAAACGACAATTCAAGGAAAATACAAGAGTTTATAATAATAATAAGCCAATAATAATAGTAGAATGATAATACTGAGAAGTGTGAAAACCGACAATAACACTGCCAAAGATACGTGGTCACAAGTCTAGAGCCTCTAAGCAAAAACTAGATAATAGTAAGAATATCTGAATGAAATACTCAAGTATGAAAGTATATATGTAAATAAACTGAAATACGAAGAGAAGCCAGGTCCTGCGAACGCCAGCAGCTACCTCAGCAACTCGGATAACTCTAAATAAAACTGAACTACTCGGCTAAACCTCCGACATAGCTGAATCTGCACACAAAGGTGCAGAGAGTTGGGGTGAGTACTAAGTACTCAGTGAGTAAAAAACATATAAAATAGATGAAAGCAAGAAATCCATGAAATGCCACAAAGTAAAGCTATGTCTAACAGTCCGATACCTACTACGAACTAACAACAACAGCAAACCATAGATAACACAAGTAATTAACAATGCATGAATGCAATGCAAACACATGACCGCTACGACGTGTATCCCGATCCATTTAACGTCGACGACGCTCACTAGGGGTGTGTACAGACTTCGAAGAGGCTCCTTCAGCCCAAGCACACTATATTCATATCATTCGCTTGGGCGTGCAGCCCGATCCACACTCAGTCCATAATATGCATATGAGTCACATAACAGTTTCAATTCACTTATTTTCGGTTTTCAATTCATTAATAAGGAAAAATACTTTAGTTTCTTAATTTTTCAAGAATAAGTGACTTAGCATTTCATAATAGTGATTTCAACCCAGGACTGAGATAAATGATTTTACAAATCATGTTGTCACAAAGATATCTATCCCCTAAGGATACTACAGGTCGGCACAAGGCCCCAAACATGGCATCAAGCCCATATATTTTCAACACAGAGTACGTTTCAATCACCAATATAGTATTATTCTTGTTTGGGATGGACCAAGTCACAATACCCTACTTAACCAATCCCACACTTGCCATGGGATGTGAGTCACGCCCTAAATAGCGTCACAGTGTGATAAGCCATGGTTTGAAACCCTCAGACCATCATATATACCAACTACTCACCTCTAACCAGCCGTGGATTTATCCGCAATGCCTTTTCCTTTCGTATTGACCTCCTCGTGCATCGAATCTAGTCAAAACTACAGCGAATACATAAATATGGGTCAAAGAAACATAACCCAATAAAAAATACTCGAAAATTACAACAATTCACAAAGTTGGTAAAACCCGAGCCTCGATCCCACTTCTCAAAAAATTCCAAAAATCATACCAACGGGTTCCTCGTCTCTCCACGAGTCTGTACATATAAAATTTATCGAAACAGAGTTCGAATGACCTTTCAAATTTGAAAAATTTGTTTTCTTGAATTAAGTCCTAGTTCTTTATAATTTCTACACAATTTCATGAATTTGAGTGTTGATTATGGTATAAAATAACTTTTTCTAGTCAAGAGACTTACCTCCAAGTAATACCAATTGAAAACCCTCTTCAAATCGCTCAAAAACCTCTCTTGGCGGAGTAAAAATGGTGTAAAATATAAGGGTTCACGTCTGATATTTTTAACTTAATTGTTCTGTCACTGGCACCTTCTTCTCTACGATCGCAATGCCTCTCCTGCGATCGCATAGAGTAAATTTTCCAGGCCTTGAAATCCTTCTCTGCGATCGCAGAACTCATCATGCGATCGCATACCTTTGCCCCCTTACACTACGCGATCGCATCAGCCCTTCACGCGACCGCACTGAGCAGTTTCATCAACCTATACGATCGTACACTCCTCCACGCGATCACATAGAACAAAATTCCACCCCCTTCAGATCCTTCTATGCGATCGCAGACCTGTCTATGCAATCGCATAGAGCAAAACTGTCTGCAATTTTTCTGCTGCATTAACATGTTCAAAATTTGCCCGTTGGCCATCTGAATTCACCCCGAGACCCTCGGGACCTCAACGAAATGCACAGATATGTTATATTACATCATTCAAACTTGCTCGCAAAATAAAAACACCATCATAAACATAAAAATCATCGAATTCTCACGGATTCAAGCCTAAGTTTCACTAAAACTTCTGAAACTTGCATTTGATCTAAAACCCGACCTAAACACCTCCGGATTATCTGAAATTTTGCACGCATATCCAAAATCACATAACGGAGCTACAGAAACTCTCGGAATTTTATTTTGACCCCCGGATCAAAATCTCACCTACCATCCAGAATTCGCCAAAATTGAACCTTAGCCAATTCAAGCCTAAACCTACACCGGACCTCCGAATTTAATTCTGATTGTTCTACTAAGTCATAAATCATCCGTCGAAACTAGTCAAATCATCAGAAATCCATCCGAGCCTTCTAATTCATAAGTCAACTTTTGGTTGACTTTTCCAAACTAACCTTCCCATAAAGAGGTTTATTGTCTCCTTTCTAACCGAATTCTACCCGATTTACTTCAAATTCTCCAAACACATATAATAAAACATATGAAAGCATAAAACAGGGAAAACGAGGCGGTAATTCCCATAACGACAGGTCGGGTCGTTACATCCTCCACAACTTAAACAAACGCTTGTCAGCGAGCGGGTCAAGGAACATACCTGGAGTCTCAAATAATTATGGATATCTGCTCCACATCTCCTGCTCGGTCTCCCAAGTTTCTTCCGCTACGGTCTGACCTCTCCACTGCACCTTCATCGAAGCTATGTCTTTGGATCTCAACTTTCGAACCTGTCAACCCGAAATGGCTACCAGCTCCACATCGTAGGTCAAGTCATAATTGATACGCTCAAATTACACTTTTACAATTAGTGTAAGGCTGTCGGTGTCAAATATAATAACCCAACTAGGTTGGGGTCGAATCCCACAGGGAATAGGCGTGTAATGATTACTTGAATTAGTGTGTTTCCCGACTAAAATCTTGAATCTATTCCGTTAGAAGTAACATAGAAATGGTGTAAGAGTGATAGTATGAGTGAAGGTTGATTTAGAAAATTTAACTAGTGAAAATGCTTAATGTAATAATTTAGAGAATTGATTAGACCAAGGTTGTGTTCCCATAAATGTAGTGTAATGCCATCGGTGTTAATACGATATATTACTAATGGTTGATTCTTGATATGCAATTGATTTCTAAGCAACTATCCAATATTTCCCAATACTTGCGTAGTATTTCCTCTCTTACTTTTTCCCAAAAGTCTAAGAGTCACAAGGTGTAACAATCAATAAATGCCAAATAAAACCCACTTATCCCTAAGCGATTCTATTAAACGAAGTGTAAGGCCTCGAGTTTTTGTTCTTCACTTCTTCCAAAATCTAACCCACTATCCCAAGCAAGGTAAGACTTTAATAGCTTTAATTAGTGTTTGCAACCACCAATAATAAATGAAGAATGAGAAGTGAAGGAATATCAACCAACTATTATGCATATATTCAATGTTAAACACCCATTTACATAACACCCATTTAGGGTTCACAACCTTAGTATTTAAGCTTAGCCACACATGCTAAAATATACAACACAAGATGTAATAAATATCATAAATACTTACAAAGTAAAAGATTCTTCAACCAAAAGCTTCCAAAAAGATGAGTAATAAAGTCTTGGAGTGTAGTATAAAGTCTGCACAAGATTCCCTTACACAAAATTCTAAAAAGCTATTTATAGAGGGACCAAGATCTAACAAAAAACGGATAAGTTTGCCCTTCCAGGTCACGTATGCGACTGCAGATCTGTCGCATAACAGGTCTGCGGTCCGCAATCTTCAGAGGCGACGTCGCGGAATGGAACCCTAGTTATTCATGTGTTGATTGCGTTACCATTCTGCGGTCCGCATGTTGATTATGCGACCGCAGAAAGCACCGCAGACTTGCCTCTTAGGTTTCCTCTGTGTTCATTATGCGGCAGAAATGCGGACCGCATATTGAATGTGCGATCGCAAAAGATATCGCATACTTGCCGTGCATTTCAGCTCCATTCACTATTTAGTTCTGCGATTTGGTTGCTTAATTTGCGGTCCGCACATCCAGTCTGCGACCGTATATTGGACCGCAGGTTGCTCTTTTGCCCAACTTGCCCTCTTTCTTATCTTTTTTGCGTCTATTTTTGAGTACTTGGTCTTTTCTTCCTCTTTATCTGTAAAACCACAAAATCACATAAGTATGGACTACATTTTGCATTGAAAAAAGCAAATATAAGAACAATTAGTATGTAAATGTGCCGAATCTCTCCGGCACATCAACACCCCCAACTTAAGCTCTTGCTTGTCCTCAAGCAAGCAGATCACACCTACGTCACACTTATTTCTAACACTGAACACAATAATGACACAAGATTTGTGCTAATGTTCAGTTCTTCAAGCATGTATTGGAACAATCGCTCCACTCCTCCTTGACTAAGAGCAAACATGTAGAGACAGACCAATCATGCAAGCTTTGAGCCTCACATTGTGACTAAATATTACCCTCAGCTGACTGCATTTGCATTAGACTCTAAAGGCTCAACTTAAGTAAATTATGCAGTTCAAGCACTCTCACCAGAAATGATGTCCTATACTCACCATATTTACAATACTCACGAGGACAAGTTAAAAAGACCACTCACTCTCAGAAAGAACTTCAAGTGCCACTACATGCCATACCATATGCTTGCCCTTATTTTAATTCGCCACTTCTTCAAGAATGATCGGTTGGAGGTCCCATAAGGACTTTTTAGGCTCGTAATGTAGGTTTATGGAAGGTTAGGTAAGCATTTGGGTACATATGAGGATGCTAGGGTGTAAAGGGTGAACGGAACGGTGAAGGTGGTGAACCACCACCGGTGAGCTTCCGGCGATGGTGGAGAGGAGGATAGGGCGGCTAGGGTTTCATTTGGGACGAAGGGGTGTGAAATGAATTAATGTGTTATGTTTTTTGTGTATTTAAAATATCTAATTGATCAGAGAGTGTTGGATTGAATGTACAAACGGCTCAGATTCAATCAAACCTATTACGACATTGTTTTGATTAAAGTGTCATTTAATAGTGACCCTTAGATCAAAGTCATCAACGGTTCAGATTAACCCAAGCAAGCGACGTCGTTTTAATATTAAACCGTTGTTACTCCTGGGCCGTTTGATCAGTTTTTTCAACAGTCCAGATTTATTTTCTTTGAACGGTGTCGTTTGGTTTGGCTTTAAGAACGACCCGTTATTTTAATTTGGGCTTGATCTATGTATTGTACCAATTGGGCCACTGAAATATGTTATTTGGCCCAATTTCTTTGTATATTGTATTTGTACTTTGTATTATACCTTGTATTTTTGGTATTTTTGTATTATCTATTTTTATTTATTTTTTATGTATGTTTTTATGTTTTACTCCTGTATTTATTCTTTGTATTTTCCTTGTATTTCCTTTTAATTTTTTGATTCTCTAAAATTAAAGAGTAATTAATTTATATTTTTGGTATTTTCTAATTAGTACAAAAATGGTATTTTATTTTTTTTCCTTTCCAAAATTAGAAAAAGTTCTAGTATTTTCATTTATTTCATGGGTTATTATTAAACAAACAATTATCAACAAATTACCATACAAAACTCATTTTTGCATATATTTTGGAATAATTTGCTTGGGGCAAAAATCACGTGCTCACACGTACCGATCCGCGAGAGCCTACTAAACCGGCTCATGACTCACGAGGCCAAGTAACCTAGGCTCTGATACCAACTTGTCACGACCCTAAACCCGGTCGTGATGGTGCCCAACCCTAAAGCTAGGCAAGCCTAACTAACAATCACTCACAAATCAACCATTTGTTCTCAAAACCAAGTATTTAAGGAGAATATAATAGGTTTAGAATAATAATCCAATATTTATAGAAGAAAAATACTGAGAAGTGCAAAAATTAATAATTACACTCCCAAAAGATCTGTGGTCACGAGTCTAGAGCCTCTAAACAAAACTGGAGAACAATATCTGAACAAAAATAGTCAAGTCTGAAAGTGTATATATATAAATAAAGCTGGAATACGAAGAGTAGCCAGGTCCTGCGAACGTCAAGCAGCTACCTCAACAACTCTGATAAGCTCTGGAAACAAGACTACTCAGCTAAGCCTCCGGTATACCTGAATCTGCACACAAGGTGCAGGGAGTAGTGGTGAGTACTAAGTACTCAGTGAGTAATAAGCATATAAAATGTCTAAAGATAAGAAATTCACGAAATGCCATATAATAGTTCCAATTGTGAAGCCCGAAAAAAAAAAACAGGTTAATCACCTTCAACAATAAATCAAGGGCTTCTAAAGTCTATCATTTATAATTTTATCAGTTTATATCAAGCCACGTAGGGCCCATTCCACATTTGCAGTTGTAAAATAACAGATAAAGATACGCAAATCACGCCGAGGTCGATGGCCCGCTCCAACTGAATGTAAATTATGCACTGCCGAGGGCCGAGCGGCATGAACCATTGATGCATCTATTATCACCGAGGCGTTTAGCCTGTTCCATATTTAAACACATATCCTACTCGTGAATCATCCATGCGACGCAGGCACACATAAAGTACATGCTCAATCAGTGACATAAGAATTTTTCAGAAAAATATTTATTCAAATAAAACCAATTCTCCATTAATAATTTAGGAAATGAAGTTTAATTCTTTTAGAAATTTCCTTACTAATTCGATGTGAGTTAAGCAAATCAAGCTACCAATGTGTTCACAGTAAATCCACGTATACATGCTTTTGAGTCCTAACTACCCGGACAATAGCATAATATAGCTACGCATGGAATCTCGTCACCTCGTACGTGTGTAGCCCCCAAAAACAAGAGCACATAACCATTTTAATCATCTATGGGGAAATTCTCCCTCACAGAATTAGAAAGGAGACTCACCTCGCTCCGCAGACTCACAGTCGGCATTCTACATCCTTCCGAAGCCTTAAACCAACGCACAATACACTAAAACTAGCCAATTAACAAAAATTGGGTTCCTTGAATCTCTCCAAAATTGTCCCATGCCATGAAAATATGAGAGAAATGAAAATTTGATGCCTAGCTTCAGCAGATTTTTGCCCAGCACCTGGACCCTTATGAATACCAGCTGAACCTCGATCATACACAGGACCTGTATAGTAATTTTCAGATCTTTAGCAACCCTATTAAGGGCTGCTGCAACTAGAGCTTTCACAACACCATCAACAGCTACATGTTGCGACTTAACATCATCTAATCCTTGACCAGCTCCCTTAGTATATGAAGCAACAACTCGTTCAGCCGTCGCATACTGTGTGGTACAATTGAAGAGTTTCTATAATGACAGCATGCAAGTGGTACAATTTTCACAATGAATCATAATTAAGAAGCCCTGCAAATTGGATTGCTCTCCGATTAACTGATTTAGGATCCTCCGCGTCATACTGATGCTATAACACATTCTCTTCTTTGGATCGGACATCTTCCAACGATCAGTTCTCGTACAGCTTCTCTACTACCTGTGAGTCATTATCATGTATATAGCCCAAGATAGAGTTGTTGCAGTTGTATCACGACCCTTTATGTTAAATTCAGGACAATGTCCCTAGGGTTTTATCAGTCATATTGTTCTCAGGGTCTTTTCCTAGCTCATTGAACCTTGATAATATGTCTTGCTTAATCTGGTTTATGTTAAAAATCATAAAGACATCAGTTAGTAGTGCTGAGATGCACTTGTAAAAAAGAAACAACAGTTAGTAGTAATGTAGATGTTGCTGAAGGTGTGTGATTGAGCACTTGCTTTCAGGTTCTTGTGGTTTATACAACATGGGAGTGTGGTGTGTGAGCATGTGGTGGGGGTAAAAGGTTGGGATTCTTGGTGGCTTTTGTAGCTTCTTTTGTGGTGAAACAGTGGGGGTTAGCTTCTCTTGTGTGTTCTGGGAATAGGTGTTGTATGTAAGCTGAAGGTGTCTTATTTCTTAAATATTTACTTTCTCACATACTATTATATATTCATACTACTTGTTAGGCTAAAGTAATTTAATATTTTTTGTACGTAGGATGAATCAAGCGGTGTCTCTAAAGAGAAAAGTTCTGAATCCAAACAAAGCTCAAAGTCCAATGAAGAATATAGGTTTCGATTTCCAATATTGATCAAGTACCAAACTTGCCAAAAAATTTAGATTAAGAGAGAAAAGCTTGCAAATGATTTCAATGATAAAGCTGCTAAAGGGCAGGCATTACTTGGAATTAAAAGGAAGAATTATATGCCTACAACGTTAGAAGGACAAAGTAGACAAAGGTTAACTCAAAGTAGAAATATATTACCGGTATACAAATCGTTCCAATCGTCTTCAAGGGAAGATCTGAACACTTCACATAATATTGAAAGTAAAGGACAAATTAAACAAAGGTCAATGCAATTGGAGGAGCCCATTCAAACGCAAGGAATGAGACCTGTGCCCACATCCATGATTCAATCATCTGCAAAGGTAGATACTAACACTTTACATATGATTAGAAGAACACAAGGTGAAGGAGAGAAAAAACTTGATATTCAAGAGCTACATAATTGCAAAAAGGTAAAGACAAACTCAGTCCTACCATCGACGAGTGTTAATCAGTTTCTAAAAAAATATGGGATACAAGTCGGTTGTGAAAAACATCTCGATAATCACCCAGAAAATGAAGTTAGATTTATGTCCTCTCCTATTATTGATGAGCGTGAAATAAAATTGGATAATTTTGCAGCACAAGATGAAGTTGGGGACGATGAATTTATTGGAGATGAGGATATGAACATCGATGGTGCTGCAGGTGGTATGTCTTAAACCTTATAATTATTTTACATATTTTGATTTTTTCTTCTTATGTATTGCTTGTTATATCAATCTAGGGACATCAGAGAAGAAAAAAGTTCGAGGAAAAATAACATGTAAGAATATTCATGCAAGAAGTTATGAAGAAAGAGAGGAGGTGTCATCTGATAAAGGATAAATAGTTGGTCCAACTCACAAGAGAGTGTATGATTTGAACAACTTTTTAGGAGCAATAGCAAGGAATCCAAGATTTATCCCCTTGGTGCATACTAGTTGGCATGTTGTGTCAAAGGATATTAAGCAACAAATATGGGAATATGTCAATGTAAGAATAATTAATTTTTCAATGACATATTTTTTGTATTTTTCCTACTAAGAAAAAAAAAAAAAAAAAAAATATATATATATATATATATATATATATATATATATATATATATATATATATATATATATATATATATATATGCATGTGTGTGTGTGTGTGTGTGAGAAAGAGAGAGTGCGTGTGTGTATGTGTTTGTTTGTGTGTTGTTCTGCACAGTCCAAGTTCTTAATTCCAGCTGAAGAAGAGAAGTGGATAATGACTGCTACTCATGATGCTTGGAAGCGACACATGAGAAATATTAAGAAGAAATCTTTTGATAAAAATACTACTATTGACGAAATGCTACAAAATCATCCCGATGAGATACCAGAAGTTCAATTCCGCCAATTGATTGAGTATTGGGATAACGAAGATGTCCAAGTAAGATTAAACCGTGCATTTCTACATTTGTTTTTACCTATTGTTGCAGTATTTATTTTTTTTCTCTTTTTGATTTATTAATTAATAATTGACGAGAGGGGTTGCTCTGATGGTAAACAACCCCCACTTCCAACCGAGAGGTTGTGAGTTCGAGTCTCCCCAAGAGCAAAGGTGGGAAGTTCTTGGAGGGAAGGATGCCGGTGGTCAATTTGGAAACAGCCTCTCTATCTCAAGGTAGGGGTAAGGTCTGCGTACATATTACCCTCCCCAGACCCTACTAAGTGGGATTATACTGGGTTGTTGTTGTTGTTGATTTATTAATTAATATGCTTGTTGCGGCCAAACACACACGCAAGCGCACGCGGTCGTCAAGTAATAAAGTGACTATAAGTCGGATGTCGATTCCACGAGGACTTGTGATTAACTATTAACTAAATTAGACTATCCTAATAATCTATATAAGAATTAACCCTAGAAATATTTGATTCTAAACTAATTAAATAAAGAAATACAAATAATGAACTTTTAACAGAGAGAAATAGCATATATTTATGATATCAATGTAATAAAAACGATCTAGGGTTATGGGCTATCTAACATTCCTATTGTATTCTTCAATTGAATTAACTAACTAATTTATCTAGTTTATTGGTTGACAGGGTTAATATTGCTCATAAGAATCTGTCGAGTTCTTACTCGCCTATTCAAGCTAAACTAACTCCTATATGTCGATGGAATTAGAACCAACAGGAACGCATTTATAATTCCTGTAAATCAACCAAGCAAGGCAATTAGGTATATGTCTATCCTAACCGCGAATCCGTTCCCCGAGGCCCAGGTCCAAGAACTTGCTCTACTCAATCCTATATGCAATCTAGAATTCCCACTTTCGAGTTCAACTCTAGATTCGTAGATAATATTCAATTGGTGATCAAGCAATCAAATAATTAAGTGCGGGATTGAATAAATAAACCAATACGATAAACTAAGAAATCAAAATCAATATTCGAATAACAATAGTCATGAAAGAACCACAACCCTAGAATGTGAAGTTTAGCTCCACATAGACATGGTAGCAAAACAACAAATCATACAAAGAAACATAGAAAGACTAAGTTTGGTGGAAGAAAAGATGAAACCCGACCTCCACGGCGGCTCTGTGCTCTTCCTTGGTCACAAAATTACTCTAAAAACATTCTCCTATGTATATATATCAAGTGGGGTTGACCCCAACAATTATACCTTCTCCAAGGTGAAAAGGGACTCTTTTTCCGGGCTTAACTAGCGCTGCAGCGCATTTGGCAGCGCTAGTCCAGTGCAACACTGCCTTTGGCAGCGCTAATACTAGCAGCGCAGCGCACTTTTCACCCTGTTCCGTGTTGAATCTGGAAAAACTCAAAACATACAAGTTTTAGACCTTTGAGTTAGCTTTCCAACCATATATTATGGAGCCTAAATGGATGTCGGCGCCAAAGGTTATGTCTATTTTACTAGACATTGCGCAATCTGCCTACTGGAGTCTTCGTTCGCTCTAACCATCATCCATTGACCCCTAAACGCAATCCCGGCATAATTACTTGAACTTTTAATCAAATTTTAAAGCTCCAAATCATTTGAATTCCTTCCATAACATCCACATAACTCGGAATCACTCCTACAAGTCATAAAACACACAGTTAGTGTAAAACTGTAGCGATTAAAGTGCAAACTCAACTAAAGTGCTGTAAATTAGAGTTTAATAATCGACTAAAATACGGAGTTATAGCCTATCATCAACACCCCACACTTAAACGTTGCTCGTCCTCGAGCCAACCAAAAATTTACTCTATCTATAAGCACTTAACATATTTGAAGCACACTACACCAATGATTATGGTTGATAGCAACAATTAAACTCTAACATATGCAATCATCATACACTTCCCTTTACTTATGCCATACTTTACAAACATTCATAACAAAAACAACATGCTCATAACAATACTAGCCTCAAAAGCCGACTCAATGTCACAATGCACTCACGGCTTGAACACCCAACATCCTAGAGAAGTCTAATAATGTTACCTATCCTTCATGAAGCCATGTGCCCTCACAACAAGAACAAGAGAATACGTTGAACCCACACTATCAAATCTCATGATCAAATATAGTTTAAAGACTCATATATATATCAAATAACTTTCTCACTCTCACAAAAGAAGTCACATGCATGCACTTGGTACCATAAGCTTGCCCTTAATGTAAATCTCTACTAATGTAGGCTCGCTCGATATAAAATCAATTAGGACTTTTTCATAGTTGTAATTTAGGCTAAGGGATGAGTAGGATATATTTAGGAATAGTACGTGGTTCACCCTCCTAAGCACTTTAACACATCACATAATCGCTTTGAGCGCAAATTCTTCAATCCCAACTTCAATTTCACAACTAAAATCACTCCCAACAATATTCCCTCTTTCTTTAAGCACTACTTTAATTTATACCCCGCTAGCAAGAACAAGAAAACAATTTATTCACCTATATTTTTTTCTTCAATTTTCGCTAGTGTTGTATTATTTTACAAAACAAGTGCACTTTTCTTCCTTTTATTGGTTCCACTCAAAAGCCACCCCACACTTACTTCCTTCTTACTTCTTTTAGCTCTCATTTTGCAATTAAAGTGCTTTAAGAGGCAAAAGGACAAAATAATATTAATTGAGAACAAAAAGGGTATAAGCTTGTAATGTGGGTGCCAAACAAAAGTCGTAGGCTCAAAATGGTTTACTAGGGATAAATTTTATTTGTGGTAAGCAATTAAGCTCAGAAAGATCAAAGAAAGCCTAAAATCATTTTTCAAACCGAACATCACCTAAAATTTTGCTTTAACTCACATACCGGGTAAGTTCTAGACACAAGTACAATACATAGACTACACAAAAACCTCACCACACATGGTACATGACTCACTAAGAACGGTCTCGTTTCGACTCTCAAACAAATGCAAGTATTCACGGAGCCACAAGATATTAAGCATGAAACACAAGGTGAACATAAGTCAAGAAAACGAGACATAGGCGTCACAGGAAATGCTATCCAACTAAGCAAGGCATCATCAATAATTTTAAATCATAGGGAAGATACTACACATGCCAAAGCCTAAATATGCTGCTATCAAACAAGTCAAGGGCGCCTAAGTTCATCATTCTTCCTCCATTTATTCCATAAATTCTAATCTACTAAAAACAAAATTAAAAAAAATACTACTACCCGGTTCAAACTACATCCCATGGAAAAGAACGGAGGCACAAAAAAAAACCACGGGGGATTATTACTACCTAAAGAAAGCTAAAAGACATATTTTTTTTTGTTTAGACTTTAATCCCTCAAGAAAAATGTCCACAAAATCCATCGTCGGGAAAAGTCCAATTTTTTTTAATTTTTTTTTTTAAAAAAAGAAATTACTACACTAAGAACGAGTACTATAACTAAGCTAACATAGCACAGAAAAACACCCAGACAATCTCCTCACCCCACACCTAAAATTGTGCAATGTTCTCAATGCATACTAAAAATAACAATAGGGTAAAAGAGACTCCCTAGTAGGCCAAAGGCCGAAGTATTAGCAGCTCACGGGATACTCAGACTTCTCCCGGGTATGATCCCTTGTGTGGGTACCTCACACTTAGTTTCAACCACATAGCTCACATTTGAACAATTCCAGTAGCTTTTCTTCTATGCTCATAATCCTACAAAAAAAAAAAATTACTACAAAGATAGAAAAATAAAATAAACAAAAATAAATAAAAATAAAAGAAAGCAGTAAAGTTGGGTTGCCTCCCAACAAGCGCCTAATTTAAAGTCGCGGCACGACTTGAACCAATTTTTGTCTCCACCTTGAACTTATGAATTGTACCCCTAACATGGCCTCCAGTCTGTGGCTATGCACCTTTGGTGGGGCTACAAAGATAACCAGGGCAAGTAATAAATTTTTCACTCTGCACCTCTCGGCCTTTAGATGAGGAATGTAATTTTTTCTTTTTGGCACAACAAATTCAAGAATATAGACGCTCTCATCCTCGCTCTTTGACTCCCTCATAGGCTTAGATGGCTCGATTACAATCTCACTATCTAAACACAATGTAGAAAAATGATTGGAATGAGGTCTAATGCGCTCCAACTCATGAATTTTACTACTATTTGCATCCTCATATTTACACACACTCAAGTCTCCCAAAGTAATGTTATCTACTCCCTCACGTGACTCTAGAGCGCTCTTTTCAATATTGGCATCCTCAAGAAAAATATGGTCTAATGATTAGTATTCACGTTTTCGTTTTAGCTCCTCAATTTGGTCAAGAAGATCTTTTTCAGCTTCACACAACTCATTATTAAATTGTTGGGTGTTACACGCACTAACCTTTGCATTCAAATCTACATCTAAGTTATGTACAACCAAGCTAAAATTTTCAATTTGATGTGTAAGTTCATCTCTCTCCTTAGACCAATCATTTACCAACGTTGTTAGAAGACAACGTCGTTCCTCATATTCCCTTAATCGTGAATATTCTTCCCAATACCAACCCTTACTCCCATGTTCAAATTCAGACCTCCAGGAGTTCAGGCTATGACAAGCCCAAAAAGACGAGCCATAAAAATCATCCGTCAACCAGGCATCTTTATCAATAACCTTACCTCCAGATATTTCATCCCCAGATGTCATGCTGAGTAAACTAGAAACACACTAAGAGAAAAATCAAATAGTTATAAAAATAAAAATATATACAAAACGAGAAGAAAAGAAAAAAAAATCAAAACTTGTAAAGATAAAAGTAAAAGTCTAATGTAGAAAAATAGTTAATTTCTAAGTCCCCGAAAACTGCGCCAAAAACTTGTTGCGTCCAAACGCACACGCAAGTGCACGCGGTCGTCAAGTAATAAAGTGACTATAAGTCGGATGTCGATCCCATGAGGACTTGTGATTAACTATTAACTAAATTAGACTATCCTAATAATCTATACAAGAATTAACCCTAGAAATATTTGATTCTAAACTAATTAAATAAAGAAATACAAATAATGAACTTTTAACAGAGAGAAATAGAAGATATTTATGATATCAATGTAATAAAAACTATCTAGGGTTATGGGCTATCTAACATTCCTATTGTATTCTTCAATTGAATTGACTAACTAATTTATCTAGTTTATTGGTTGACATGGTTAATATTGCTCATAAGAATCTGTCGAGTTCTTACTCGCCTATTCAAGCTAACCTAACTCCTATATGTCTATGGAATTAGAACCAACAAGAACGCATTTATAATTCCTGTAAATCAACCAAGCAAGACAATTAGGTATATGTCTATCGTAACCGCGAATCCATTCCCCGAGGCCCAGGTTCAAGAACTTGCTCTACTCAATCCTATATGCAATCTATAATTCCCACTTTCGAGTTCAACTCTAGATTCATAGATAACATTCAATTGGTGATCAAGCAATCAAATAATTAAGTGCAGGATTGAATAAATAAACAATAAGATAAACTAAGAAATCAAAATCAATATTCGAATAACAATAGTCATGAAAGAACCACAACCCTAGAATGTGAAGTTTAGCTCCACATAGACATGGTAGCAAAACAACAAATCATACAAAGAAACATAGAAAGACTAAGTTTGGTGGAAAGAAAGATGAAACGTTTCATATGTCCTATGGCAACGGGTCTAAAACCGTTGCTGTAGGCAATACAACCATTGCCATAGACATACTGCAACGGTTTACCATCCATCCCATCAGGTCGCGTGGCAATAGATCTACTGCAATGGTTTGTTGCAACGGTTGAAGAACCGTAACAATATGACTATCTATTGGGACGGTTCAGAACGGTTCCCATAGCCACCTCTATCGCAACGGTCATTGTACCAAATGGAACGGTTCAAACGCGTTACAAAATCATCGTCTGTAACGGTATTTGAGGCTATTGCAACGCTTCTTTACTCTATAGCAACGGCTATAAGAGGCTATTGCAAAGATTAAGGGGTTCTATTGCAACGGTTATTAGAGGTTATTGCAACATCTCTCGAAAGCTATTTGCAACGGTTATTATAAGCTATTGCTACGACTTTTCTAGTTGCCACAATGATTTGGCGGTCTATTACAATAATTAGTTACCTATATAATAAAGACAAAATTACGTCGTATGTCCAGTCGGCCTATTTTTAGAATACAAAATAACCCATATTTTAAAACTTTATCCGGCATAGCCCATTTTATAGATAATGCATAACCCATTTTTATTATTTAACCTAGTGACAGCCTCCTTTATCCTTCTTTGTTTTTTCTTCAACATTTTATCTAAATTTATATGCTTCTTCCTCTTTTAACTTCAGCAGTCATTCTCTCATTCAACCTAACAGGAAGGCTTTTTCCATTATTGTATTAAACATCTCCTCAAGCAGACTAAATTGTTATTTCTATTTGGAGTACTCTTTTTTTTTTTTTTGTGCAAAGTGAGTTTTGTTAAGACAAAATGTGTTTATCCTCCATTAATAATTTTTTGTTTCTTCTCAAATTGCTGGAAAGAGGTTGAAGACTTGCAGACATCCTCCATTTTTTTCCTTCAACTTTCAAGGTAAATAGGTCGATGATGAAGTGAATGAAGTCATCGGAGAATGAAAAAGAGGTCTTGTGTTGTATTTAGACAATTTCAAGTTCTTGAGATGATGTTCTAGCTTTATCTTATTGTATAAAACAATTCCATCTCCATCTTCTCTCCTCTTTAATTTTCTGATCTAACCTCCTCTGAAAAACTCTCTTTTGATATTTTGATACTGAAATAAAGGTATAATATTGAACATAAGATGTGTTCTGGTATAAATATTGTATAACCACTATTTATGCACACTTATACATTATGTATAAGTGTGTATAATTATGTATAAATATATATAATTATATATAAATATGTATATATGTTCATAACATCACTTATCTTCTTCTTCTATTTCTCTTATTCTTTTGATATACATTATTATAGATTCCATATACAAGTTTATACATAGTTATACATCATTATACAAGTACTGCATATGTATAATCAAATTAATTTTGTTTCATGTGTTTCTTCTTTTTTCTGGAGTAATTCATGTATAAATCTACTTTCTTTGTTGATTCTCCGTCAAATCACTAACTTGCGGCATTTGTTTTTAAATTTTACCATATAAGTAAAATCGGTAAAAAAATGGGGGACAACTTGCAGCAGTAAAGATAAATTGGGAGAGAAATATCAAAATTATATGACAGAAGAATTAGAAAATCTCATGTCTTCATCTAAATCCCTATAATTGTCCTGATTAAACTCTGTTGCCGAGTAAAAAAAAGTTAGAAAATACTCTTTTTTCAAATATTAGCCGATTATTTTTTAGCTATAGATTTGTAAGGTTATGACTGTGCTATTATGTTGCAAGTCAAATATGTGAGTTGTATTTATGTGAAATTATCCCTATAATAAAACACAATATACTGTAATCTATATAAGTCATGAAAGAGACTATTGAACTACAAAATTATTTAATTTATCCATACATAAAGCAAAGTATACAATAATATTTAACAAATTCAAGAGTAAGCATACATAAATTGCAAAAACTCCTAAAAGAAAAGTTTTCTAGAACATCTAAAGTCCTTGCATCAATCAATCAATACTATTAAGTGAGGTCTCCACTGCTTTTGTTTACCTCCTGTTCATTAATTATACCTACAAAACCATAAAAAACCAAAGTATATCAGATTTGGGTATATAGCAACTAATTAAAAAGGAGACATATGGAAAGGAAAGCAATATAAACAAGCTTAACCTAGACTATGATTTGATCAATTCAACAATATAGTATAAAGCAGAAGATATGGATACAACTAGGGACTACTATACAATAATCCAAATAAGTTTGGTTTGAGTAGTATAAGTTGCTTGTGACACTAGTTACTATGGAGGATAAGTATCATAAGAAAAAGTCAGCCACTTTATCATTTAGAAACACCAGTCATAAATAACACTAACTTTATAAGGCAACAACTTTATATTTTACTCCAATCAAACACACAAAGCACCAACATGCATTAAAATTTTCTCTCGGCTGGGCAACCAAATGCAACATTCAAAAGATAATAACATGAAATAGAATTCAACACACTTTCATACAAACATGTTCATATACATAAGAGAGAAGAAGAGAGGGGCTTAAGTCCATAAGTAAGACTACTGAGAAAAAATCACCATGGCAAAACATACATTTCAGTTGCCAAAAGTTAAAATTTAGAAAGTTCCAAAACAAAGTGCATCCTAAATTATTAATCTAACTTTTAAAAATTTCATTATCTACATATCAGATAAGTGACATGAAAACTTGCAGTATATCTTTTATATTCACTTCTTGAATAAATGAAGCATACATGTTTGGATCAAGAAGACTAGATTAAGCATCTCATATATACAAACTACAAAGCTACTACTTGGTTACAGCACCAGGTATATGCACACATATTTTTTTTCCTCTTGAAAACTATGTCACATCATTTCTTTAGTTAAGAAAATATAAATATCTGGTAGAGTTAAGATCCTTATATAAATCCTACTCCTTATGGCAGTTGACTAACCAAAAAGAATAAAAGGTTACAAATAACTATTGCAGACTATACAATATCCATCTAAAGAAAGCCAAAAGTTAAATGTTTATACATATTTTTTTTATTTTCAGATTTTAATGCTTCTTATCTTATACTACTTATCACCATCTGTCTTTGGTCATAACTTACTAAGAAATAACCTAGTGTTATTTCAGAAAAAAAAGTAACCAACTAAGGTAAAGAATGTGTGAAAGAACTTTATTT
This sequence comes from Nicotiana noctiflora, assembly GCA_032618575.1. Taxonomy (NCBI): domain Eukaryota; kingdom Viridiplantae; phylum Streptophyta; class Magnoliopsida; order Solanales; family Solanaceae; genus Nicotiana; species Nicotiana noctiflora. Next base: position 689,485 of record JASVEL010012251.1, on the reverse strand, counting down.
AACCAACAAAAAATCTAGGTAGAGAAATTAAAAACTTCAGGGCATAAAAAAGATTTACCAAGAAAAAGGGGTCATGTGTAGCCTGGTTGTACTTTTTTTTTTTTTTGTACAAATCAAACATTTGAATAAAGAAATAAGAACAACTTAAATTCCTAAACAATCCATGTTTACCAAAACGATGGCACTCTAAGTCTGCTATGATATTAAGATAATTTTTTCTCTGGTATGACTTTAAAATTAATAACTCATTTTGGTCATGACGCACTCTATCCCCATTCTTAGATTATAGTTCACACTACCAGATATATATGTTATTTTGTATAAAATATAATTGTCAAACCTGAAAAGATTACTAAATAACACACTAAAATATTATTCAACATTAGACTCCATATGATTGGTATGCCAATCACTTAATCAAATTAGAATGTAGCAACTGATTTAGTGAAGTTACAAATCATGACTATTGAATGGATAAGGCAGCAGAAAATAAGGCTAAGAACCGAAAACACTCTTCAACCAAAGGAACTCAGCGCAAAAGCAATTTTATGAGCTTAACAAAAATCCATGGTTATAGGAAAGGATTCTATAACATGTCAAAACCATTATCTCCATCTATTGGTTCAAAAAGCGACTTAAATGCATTCAAGAAACTGAGATAACTTTTCACTCACATGTTTATTAGTCTGCAGTAAGTGTAATAGTAAAAGTATAATAAATTTCAATAGCAATTCTATTAAGTTGTTCCATATCAAGAATCTCCTGTATTTCTCGTATTGTTGATTTTTTTGATATACATAAAACATTTAGAACATTAGAGATGATACATTCTATCATGCATTAATTATGTTGTTCCATGAGCAAGGAGTGAGCCTTCTCATTGATGCGCTGCCATTTACCTGCTCTAGTTATAGCTGATCATTTAACTAGAAAAATACTATCATTCTGTCTCCCACATTCGACCATTAGACATCAGAACATATATCATGTTACTCCAGGTTTTAGATTTCCAGGAATGTGCTGGATTTGGTTTCTCTTATAGGCATTAAAATTTTCTTCATTTAACTCTTTTTTGCTGGTCCCTGCACCGAGGGTCGATTGGAAACAGCCTCCCTGCTCTATCGGGTAGGGGTAAGACCTGTGTACATATTACCCTTCCCAGACCCCACCCTGTGGGGCTATACTGGGTAGTAGTTGTTGTTAAGTTGTATATATTCTTGCACACAGATATAAGGGCCTATACTTACAGGTGAATTGATTTCTATGGCACTTCATTTCTGTATTTTGAATCGTGTTACCTTTCAATTGTTAGCAATATACATGTTAGTATATGTGTAGGTTGTTGCACCTTTGTTCTTGCAGTCATTTTAGTCGAATAAGGTTAAGAGGTTTCTGAAATATTTTCTACTCACTTTTTATTCAGTTTGTTTGGAGTGGATACTTGATTTGATATCTTGAAACTTATATTATACTGTTCTTTTAGCTCTGGATATTTCTACCCCTACCATTAACGTTAATGTAAATAGGCCTTTGTGGTTCCCTCTATTTTAAATCAAAATCTAATTTTTACTTGTTTTGTTTGTAGGATGATGAAGCATAAACCAACACTGCTTGCAATTTGGTTCATGTATGCACAAGCTAGAAGATTTGTCTTTTGGATTCTATTCTATTAGAATTTAATGACCTTGAACATATGATGTTTTTATTCTTGTTTAAGTAAGACTTTTAGAAGTAGTTAGCTTTTAGAAGTATTGACCTTTCCTTCAAGTATTGACCTTTTTGCATATATGTAAAATTTAGTAATTCATATACATTCGTCAAAAATCTAAAAGCATACAGGAATTATGTTTGTAGCAACAATTCGTAAGTTGTTGCTAAAAGGATTTGACAAAGCTTATATGCAACAACTAATATTGTTGACAAAAAGTAACTGATTTCCACAATAATGCTTGTTGCTAAAATCCTTAAAAACAGATTACCTAGTATTCCCACTATTTTTTTCGGCAACAACTTATATTGTTGAAAAATAGATTGTTTTGTCGCAACAATTATTGTTGTTGCTGAATAATTTTATAAGCCACAATTATATGACTTTATAACAACAAAATAAAATTTATTGCAACAACAAGATTTGTTGCGTTAATTTAGTTGTTTGGCAACAACATTGGTTCTTGTTGTATAGATTTTTCGCATCGGAGTTTGCGGCAACAACGTGCAACAACTTATTTTTTGTTGCGAAAAGTATTTTTTGCAATGACAACCAACATATTGCAACAAAAAATATTGTTGCGAATTCCGTACTTTCTTGTAGTGAGAATGGACCTTTAATGGGAAACAAGTCAATTTTAGTATCAAACTTTAAATATAAAGAGATTAATATTGAAAGTCTAATTTATACGACCCGCTAAAAGTTAGTCTTTAGTTTCAATATTAATACTCGCATCCAATACCCTCAACAAAGGTTAATTTGAGTGAACCTGAGAGCTTCTAACCCAAAACCTTGAAGTGAGAGTGACGTAATGCACTGCAATCCGCCATCTTAACAAATTAGTGACCAAAACTAACCAATATTCAGACTTACTAATTCACATTAGACTTGAGATCAAGAGGTTGTTATGTAAAGTGTAAACAGTTCATATACTCCACTATATAGTACCCCTACACAATGGTAACTGAAGCTACAAGTTTACATGGAACCAAGTTCATCCACAATTGAATTGGATGTTGATTCGAAGATTGCATAGAAAATACAAGTCTTCGCCATTTATGATCATCCATGCCAGGCTAAAAGAAAAATTTTATTTCGCAAAATAAGATATGTTATCAGCATATTCAACCATCACCAACTAGACAAATATTAACTATTGCAAGGCCTACTTGAACATATCTTATTTGGAGAGATACAACTTGTTTTCATATAGCCAACTACTTTAAGTTCCAAGGCATATTACCATAAGTGATACAAGAGAAAACAGACATATCTTTAATCTACATCCTTCGAGCAAAAGCATGAAGGTTAATAACAATATTTGGCCTCACTCCAGTAACTCATAAGAAGGGCATATCTTTATCAGACACTAATTGAGAGCAAACATCCCTCTGCCCATGTTGGTTGTTAAATTTACTACCAATTACATGATTCTTAGAGCGCCTAAATGTATGTTCGCCTGCCAATAAGAAATGAAATATCTTTATCACAAGTTGAATAAATTGTAGTTCTTTTTACTTATTACCCTATTAAATTTTTCAACTAACAACGAGAAAATGTATCCATTTTGAACTAACAAGGTTTAGGTTATTAAAAAAATGACAATTGACAACAATTGCAGAATTTGAAAGATGCAATATAGCTTCAATTGCAACATAAAAGGAAATAACTTATACTTTAGAAGACCAACAGTGGATAATACCAACAAACCCCTAAAGAACATGAAATTTTAAAACTTTGAAGACAGGAGTTCCCATGAAAAGATCAACTCACCTTAATAGAATGAAATAAAGAAAAATATTGACAAGGCAATAAGATGAAGAACTTAAAGCAAATAACATTGAATTCGTAGACTTCCAATTTATGCTAAATTATATACAGGATAAGCATTGCATTCATGAGTGCGGACGTTGGTGGCCAGAGTTTAAGATTTTCTATTTTTCCATTATAAAGGAAGAGCGGATGACTACAATAATTTTTGAAAAGTTTCATTCACAGACAGTGTGTGTTATTATCAAAAAGGGACTTTCTCAAAATAGGATAAGTAAAAAAGGTAGTGAATTAATTGATTAACTAGTAATGAAAAACAATATGAATAGAAGAGAGCATTGATATTCTACCTCAATGGTTATAAAAAATGTGTCATTGCGTGATCCTATCCTGCTCGAATTGGGAATTCGACCTGAATATATTGTTAATTAACAACCTAGAAGTCCATAAAACCTTTGAGGGTACCAAGAATCACCTGATAAATACCCCAACTAACGAAATTGGTGACAAAAAAATTTCTCTCCATAGATAACAAATAAATTACACAGTCCTCATAAATGGCTCGTAGTAAATCCGATAATACCACTGAAATTTATAATATTAGAATAAAATTTAACTATATCTTATGAAATTAATTATACATGTATTCAACGTAACCTCTTTAAACATATAAAGAAAATAAAAGAATAGGGGCTAATCAAAAAAATTATAAAGGCAAGACAAAGAGTAGAAAATACGGGGGAAGAACAAAGATACTTTGGTACCCAAAATTCTAGTGACGAGCTCGCCAATGATATATGAAGCGATTGCTACTGGGTCTTCTTTGTTTTTTAGGTGCTCACCAATTTTAGAAGTCAGATCTGTCCTATAATAGAGATTGTGATGAGCAAATAGCTGCACGGTTCGCCAAATTGACGTTGGTGTGAGGTTTGCCGAAAGTGTGTGTTTGTTAATCCATCGCTAGAGGAATTGGGGGTTTGCTGGAGGTTCATGCTGGTGAAGATTTTGTTGTTTGAAATTCACCGTAGGTGCGGTAATTCGAGATTGAGGTTTGCCGGAGGATTCGTAGTTATGTGCTTGTGAACATTTTCGCTTTGGGGTTTTATGATATGGTTTCGTTATGTTCGAAGCTACTGAAAAAATAACCTTTTTAAAATTAAAAAGAAATACAAAAAAGGGTGGCGGGCTTAATAAAATTAGAGAGGGAAAACAAAAATGGGAATAAAACAGTAGCAATAGCCTTTTTTCTTAAAAAACCGTTACCATAGATAATTCTACTGCAACGGTTGACGTACCGTTACAATAGAATACTCTGTAGCAACGGTTTTTTACGCAGCGCAACGGTTTACATTCAGAATTATGCCAATAGCTCTATGAGATATATGCAACGGTTACAACCGTTCCCATACATATGCTATTGCAACGACTATACAATCGTTACTATAGAAACTGTTGCAATAGGTCTAATTTCTAGTAGTGAACCCGGCCTCCACGGCGGCTCTGTGCTCTTCCTTGGTCAAACAATTACTCTAAAAACGTTCTCCTATGTATATATATCAAGAGGGATTGACCCCATACAATTATACCTTCTCCAAGGTGAAAAGGGACTCTTTTTCTGGGCTTAACTAGTGCTGCAGCGCATTTGGCAGCGCTAGTCCAGTGCAACACTGCCTTTGGCAGCGCTAATACTAGCGCTGCAGCGCATCTGGCAGCGCATTTTTCGCCCTGTTCCGTTTCGAATATGGAAAAACTCAAACATAAAAGTTGTAGCCCTTTGAGTTAGCTTTCCAACCATATATTATGGAGCCCAAATTGATGTGTGAGCCAAAAGTTATGTCTATTTTACTAGACATTGCGCAATCTACCTACTCGAGTCTTCGTTCGCTCTAACCATCATCCGTTGACCCCTAAACGCGATCCCGGCTTAATTCCTTGAACTTTTAATCAAATTTTAAAGCTCCAAATCATTTGAATTCCTTCCATAACATCCACATAACTCGGAATCACTTTTACAAGTCATAAAACACACAGTTAGTGTAAAACTGTAGCGATTAAAGTGTAAACTCAACTAAAGTGCTGTAAATTAAAGTGTAATAATCGGCTAAAATACGCAATTATAGCCTATCATCAACGCTTCCTTTGTTGTTAGGCTATGTGCCAATTGAATTCTGAAAAGAGAAAAAATAAAAGTGGAGGCATCGAATGAGACCTATTAATTTTGCAAGAGTGCGTGTGGCATTTGTAATATTTAGTCGATACTTTGTAATCTTAGTTTTATTTCTTTTTTGTACTTTGTCGGAACAAAGTGATATCTTTTTTATTTCTTCTGTGATGTAATTTGTAGTGTGCAACCAAAGAGAACAACGAGGAGCAACCAAAGTCTGAAATGTTTATTAAAACTCGTAAAAAGAAAGGAAGAAAGTTCATACAGATACTCAAGCTGCAATAGTAAATTATGCTTGAAGTTAAGTCTTGTTATTGTATTTGCTGTTTGGCTTTTATGAATTTCTTGAAAAGGATTTTTGGCGTCAGAAGGACTTAATTTCCATGATATTTTTGCAACCAGCTAATAACTGTTTATGCTATTATCTTTCTTTTTTTTCTTTTTCTTGCTGTTTGATGTATGTATTGTCTCTACAAGTTTGATTTTGTTGTAGTGAAGATATGGCCGTAGTTGAGTATATAAAATAAAAATGATGAGATTTGTTATTATATTTGAGTTTCTGTGTGTTTGTGTGTGTTTTAACTTGGACAAATTGGGATTTCCAGGCATACCAGTTGACTGGAGGAAAATCTTAGACTAGCAGATAAGACATAAATTACAGATTAGGTGTATAATACTGGGTAGACTTGACAGTTAAATGCTATAGTTTTTTTGAGGGAAATGGGCTCGCCCTATTCCCTTTTGTGCTATAACTCAAGGGGTAGTGTCAAAACATTAGGAAATTACAGGAAAAGAATTTCACAATCTGAAAGAAATATTTCCAACATCGTAATCCCAAATCCTTCAGCTTCTTAATGCCGAATATCATGATAGAGTGTTTAGCACAATGGTGACGGTCCATGGCACCAAAAATTAGTTCAAGCTAGCAACTGAACTAAATTAAATAAACAACAGGAGAAGGAGACATACCTCTTGTTGCAGATTCCTGTTGACCCATTCCTTAAGCCTGTTTATTCTAGTCATCCATCTTCACTGTCAACAACATCCGCAACAACCATCTGTACAACATCTTTCTCCAGCTTGTCAGCTGCTATCATCTTCACTTATCCTTGAAACAAATTTCTTCAGCTCACTTCCGTAGCCAGTATGAAATGTAGATAAAAACTTTAGTTAAGTATTTGGCTGACCAAAATTGACTAGTTTAATCTTTGTGTGGAATCCTTTGCCAATTGTAAATTGTACACTGCTTGTGTTTCTCCGTATACATAAAAACTTTAGTTAAGTATTGAAATGAATATGTTCAATAAGTGGGTGATTTTTCTCAATTTATAAGGAGGAAAGAATAACTGGTCGGCCAAAATATCTTGATTCCAGGGATGTTCATGAACCAAACATTCTGCTACTGATCTTTCAACTTACACCTCTGCATAAATTCATACCTAAATTTGGTAGTTGCAATAAAAAATACTTTTTGTTTAAGTCTATACATGGCAAGCCATAGCCAATAGATATATGAGATATTTGCTTGGGCTGGCCTATGCCAATTGCATGATATTGAGCTTGGTTCATGGATTTTTGAATTTCATCAACAATTGTTAGACTTTCATTTGACTTTTGCAACTTTCTGGAGGTTAGTTTTGTACCTCTCCAGTAGACTTTTGGAACTGCTATACATTAGAGGGCTGAAAACTCTTCCTGTTTTTATGCTTTCCTGGCCTTTCTTTGTTTTTTAGTACTTGACGTGATCAAGGTCCTTGTTTTAGTGCTTGATCAAGGTCTTTGTTTGGTCCTGTAAATACATCGGTGGGTTGCCTCGATCTATTTTCTTGATTAAATGATGGCTTTTATACAAATGGTTATTGGTTTTCTTTGTTGAAAGCATCTGCACTGCAAAGGTTCCAAAGAAAAGTAAATAAAGGTGAACTTAATCCCAGAAGACTTAGGATTAACATGCACAAATCAGTTCTGTTTGTTTGAAACTTCATATTAAATTGGTTATGATCCTTGTCGCTAAAAACTCCATTGACATTCTTGGCTAAATTTTGAGGTCTACTAAACTTTTTTTTAATCTAACTTGAATCGTTGAAAGTTATTTTAGTGTTTGTTCTATCTTGACTTGTATGTGATGTGCAATAATAGTTTTTTGACAGTCTGAACTTCAGAATCATCAAAGTTTCGGAGAAATAACAGATGATGCAGTTACTGCTCTATTTGCAAAGGAGCAGCCTGGTCGGGTTAGATGCTATTGTAGATCGGTGATGACAAGCTCTCTGAAGAAAGATGAAGAAATCAGAAAGCTTAAATAAAAGCATGCCAATGAAATAGCTTCTCTAAAGGAAGAAACGAAGGAAATGATGAGAGAAGAAATGCCATATTTTTTAGTCAAATGGTGAAAAACAACCATGTACTGTATTTTCATGATATACAAGGGTGTGTTGGATCTAATATTCCTTCACCGGTTGATGCAAGTAGTGCACGAGTTATGAGAGGCCAAAATCTACCACATTATTCTGGCTCAACTCATGCCCCAAGTCTTGAAAAGGTATTTATATTTCCCAATTTCAAAAACTACCTGAATCTTAACTTACAAAATCATGCTTTCTAACTAGTGTATACTATATATATGTGTTTCTTCCCAATTTTTAATGTTATTTTGAATGTGTAGAAAAATAAAGGTGATGCAATTGGATATGGTGATCACAAATTAAATTGATTCATTAAAATGAATGGTGAAGACCTTGTGAACAATTTGTGACGACCCAAAGGGTCATCACCTGTTTTCTCATCTGTTTCGTGCTTCCGAGGCCTTGAAACCTTATTTTCTATCATCTCGATTTGCATGCACAGTCCGGGCGCGTAGCCGGAAAGTTTTTATGTTGAAATATGTGAACCCTATGAAAAATTTGATAAATTTTGATATTAATATGATTATAGTTGACTTTGGTCAATATTTTTGGTAAATGGACCTGGACCTGAGATTGGAAGGTCCATAGAAAAATATAGGACCCGGGCATGTGCCTGGAGTCGAAATCCGAGGTCTAGAACCTGTGTAACAGAATTTATTTTGTTAAATTATTTTTCTGAAATTGTTAAGGAAAATGAAAATAAAAATTTATTAAAAGACTGTGGTATCGGGCTCGTATTTTGGTTTCGACGCCCGGTACAAGTCTTAAATATGAGTTAAGCGCTTTCTATAAAGTTTGGTTGAAATCGGACATCGTTTGACGTGTTTCGGACTATGAGTTCAAAGTTTGAAAGGGTATGAAGTTTAGAATAAGAATCATGTGTTTTGAGGCTTGATTCAATGATTTTGATATTATTTTGGCAATTTGATCGCCATAACAAGTCCGTAGAATGATTTGGAGGTTGTGTGCATGATTGGTTTGGAGCCCCGAGGGCTCGGGTGAGGTTTGGATAGGCATCAGATTGCATTTTCTCATTTTTCCAAAATCTGGTATTTTTAGTTCTGGTATCTTCGCATTTGCGAAGATTTTCTCGCAAATGAGAGTGCACCATCACAAATGGGAATTTTGAGGTTTTGGATAGGGATCGCAAATGCGAGAAAGCCCAGATCGCAAATGCGATCCTTTCTTCGAAAATGTGAAGTCTGCTTTGGGGTCCAGTGCTCGTAAATGCAAACAGGAATCTCGCAATTCCCAGACCTGTGATGCTCGCAAATGCGAACCAAGGTTCGTAATTCCCATATCTGAGGCCCAACAATTTTTATACTTAGTCGAATTTTCACCACTTTTTACCATTATTTCAAAACCCAAACACCATAGGCGATTTTTCAAGAGCAAACTTCATCCCAAATCACTTGTAAGTCAATTTTTACTCAATTCTTTCAACTTTTAACATCATTAAACATGTTTCGACTTGAAATCAAGGATTTTCATGGGTGAAATTGGGGTTTTTGGGTAGAACCTAGGTTTTCTATAAATTGGGGAGTTGGACCTCGATTTGAGGTCCAATTTCAAAACAAATTATATATTTGAACTCGTAGGGGAATGGGTAACCGGATTTTAGTTCGAACCTCGAGTTTTGACCACGTGGGCCCAGGGGCATTTTGGGAACTTTTGAGTAAAATTTTGGGAAATTCATTTTTATGCATTCAAATTAATTCCATTAGCATTTGTTTGTACATTCAAGTAACTTGTGGTTTGATTCGAGCGAATTGGAGGTGGAACCGCAAGATAAAGGGATAGTTGAATATTAAGTGGATTTCAAGGCAGTGTTTGATTTAACCCTAGCTTGAGGGAATATGAGTTGAATCTTGTTGCTAATTGCTATGTGATCGAGTATGATGTATAGGCATGGTGACGAGTATCTATACATTAGTGTCTAGCATGACGGTGAGTCCTTGTAATATGATTATCATGAATTGGTTGCGAATTCCATGTTTATTAGAGGTTTCTAAATATTGTGAATAACATGTGAATGGTAAAATGATTAATTGGTTCTTAGGAGCATTGGCTCGAATTGTGATACGAATATTGAAGGTATACGAATTGACTTGATTAATTGGAGCGTTGGCTCAAATAGAAGAGTGAATTGAGATGAGAAAAAGTAAGAAAGTGTTGTTAATTATTCCATTGCTGTGACGTTTGGTTGAACTTGTTGGATTCTTTCCCTTGCCGGGATATTTGTCAAATATTTGCATATTGTTATGTCTTTTAATTGTGGTTGTTCTTTGGGAAATCAATCTGTTCAATAATATTGAGGAGGGGGTTGCACGCTGAAACAATGATATTGAAGATCGGGTTGCACGCCGCAATAATAATATGTGAGGATCGGGTTGCTCGCCACAACAATAATTCACGATAAATGATATTGGTCGGGTTGCACGCCTCAACAGTGATAATTGTGAAGCGGGTTGCATGCCGCAATAGTTAATAATTTTATGTGATGATAACGAGTGTTGGTACCTTATTTTCTGTGAACATAACTGTTTTAGCCTGTTACTCCTGATGAATGTAATATTGTATCCCCCATAGCATGTTTCCTCTCTCAAGTTGTTAGCTGTTTGGTACTTCATTTCCGTTGTATATTTAGAATTGCACAGGTTTATGTGGTGTCCAATCTAGCCTCATCACTACTTCGCCGTGGTTAGGCTAGACATACCAGCACATGTGGTCGCTTGTGTTGATGCTACACTTCTGTGCATTTTTGCACAGGTCCAGGTTTTGAGCACCAACAGCAGCAGCAGTAGTGCGGGAGCAGGCTTTCATATACCACGAGACTGAGGTAGCGTTGCAGGCATCCGCAGGGCCGGCGTCTCTTCTTTATATATTTTCTTATTGACTGTTTCCTTATTGTTTTGAGATAGACAGTGGTTATATTTCTTTCAGACCTTTGTATTTAGTTTATTCATAGAAGTTCGTGAGTAATGTGACACTAAATCTTGGGTAGAGGCTACTATTGATGGTTTTGTGTTTGATTCATTTTTATAAATCAGAGTTCCGCTATTGTTCTTATTAGACTTCATGTTCTATACTGATGTTATAAACTGTTAGAATAATTGTTTTGTGATAAAATGGTAATTAAGTTGGCTTGCCTAGCTACCACGAGTAGGCGTCATTACTACTCTGATGGTGGAAAATTCGGGTCGTGACATAATTGGGATATTTATTTCAATTGCTTCTATAAATATGAATACATTTGGTTTTGTAGAGGTCTTTGTTGTGTACTCTTGAACCAACAGTTCTCTTTTACTATAGATAGTACACAAAATATGTTTCTTTTTTGAAATTTAATTTAAGTATATGCATTTGAATTATTTTTATTATATTACTTATTATCTAATTTAATGCTTGAGATATATATATGTATGTGTGTGAGAGAGCAAAATTTGATGCAAACAAATATAATTTTTTAACCATAATATTGTGGCTATTATAACTATTTGAAAAATAATTTTGTAGTGTAGACAAAATCGCCACGCTTAAAAAGGATGGCCATAAGGATTGTCATGTTTCTCTAGAAGCCACACTTTGTAAGCGTAGCCTTTAACGTGACAAAGATCACACATCATAAGTGTAGCCTTATGTCATAAAAGCGTGGCTATATGAGAAAATATAAGTGTGACCTTTGTGCCGTATCGGTCACACTTTTAAATCGTGACTTCTAAGGAAGCACCTACAAAGCGTGGCCAATAATCAAATGTTACAGTACTTTAGGCCACCCCCCCCCCCCCCCCCCCCCCCCAAATGCGTTGTCTAAAGTCGTAAAGTGTTGCCTTTGCCCAAACGCTATACTTCTTAGCATCTTAGGCCACACTTCTCAGGGGTGGTTGTAGGCCTAAAATGTTATAGTGGCATGGCTTGGACATATAACATTACCTATTCCTCGTTAGACTATGTTCCCTCACAACAAGAACAAGAGAGCAAGCTCAATCCACACATCTGAATATCATGATCAAATATATTTTCATGACTAACATATCTCAAAGAAAATCGCTCACTCTCACAAAGAAGTCACATGCATGCAATTGGTACCAATATTGGCTTTCCCTTAATGTAGGCTCACTCAATCTAAAATCAATTAAAAAAAATTCGGGTATAATATGGGCTAGGGATGGGTAGAATATATTTAGGAATAATGACTCGACCTCCTAAGAACTTTAACGCATCATGTGATGACTTTAGCGTAATTCTTCAATCCACTTCAATTTCACACTAAAATCACCCCAAATATGTTCTCTCTTTCTTTAAGTACTATCTTAATGTACACTTTACTAGCAAAAAGAAGATACTTATCCATCTACATTTCTTTTTTGCAATTTCTACCAGTGACATATTCTTTTATAAAATAAGTGCACATTTTTTCATTTCATTGGTTCCACTCAAAAGTCACCCCCGACTTAGTCATTTCTTACTTCTTTTAGCGCTCGTTTTACAATTAAAGTGCTTTAGAGGTAAATGGATCAAAAATATCAATTAAGAATAAAAAGGATATAGGCTTATAGTGTGGGTGCCAAATAAAAGTCTATAAGCTCAAAAGGTTTAACTAGGGATAGATTTTATTTGTGATACGCAATTAAGATTTAAAAAAACAAAGAACGCCTAAAATCATTTCTTAAATAGAGCTTCACCTAAAATTTCGCTTCAACCGGGCAAGTTCTAGACACAATTACAACTATACAAAAACCTCACCGCATATGACACACAACTGATCACTAAGGACAGTCTCATTTTGAACCTTAAACAATGCAAGTATTCACAAAGCCACAAGATATTAAGCATTAAGCACAAAGTGAACAGAAGTCAAGAAAATGAGAAATAGGCGTCATAAAACATGATATCCAACTAAACAAGACATCATGAACAATCTTAAATCATAGGGAAGATACTACATATGCCAAAGCCTAAATATCTTACTATCAAACAAGTCAAGGCACATAGGAATCTCATCTTTCTTCCTCAATTTATTCCCTAAATTCTAATCTACTCTAAAAGAAAAAATACTACTACCTGGTTCAAACTACATCCCATGGAAAAGAATTGATGCACAAATAAAAAATACAGGGGATTATTACTACCTAAAGAAAGCTAAAAACATGTTTTAGGATTTTTGTTTAGACTTTAATACCTCAAGAAAGTTGCCTAGGAGATCCATCGTTGGGAAAGTCCAAATGTTTTTCACATTTAAAAAAAAAATAAGCTACTAAAAATACTACTACTATACTACACCATTGATTTACTGATTATTCATATAAAAATAAGAAGCTAGCTAACAATAAAAAAGATAAAAAACTAACAATATACTAATATAATAATATCGAAGAATAGAGAATCTTCCACCCAACACTTAAAAGAGTGCAGTGTCCTCAATGCATAAATAAAAAAAAAATAACAAGAATGGCAAGAAACTCCCTGAAAGGCCAAAGGCCGAAGCAATAGCGGTTCACGGGGTACTCTGACTTCTCCCATGGATAGTCCTTTGTGCGAGTACCTCAAACTAGTTCAAATAATCTGGCTTGCTTTTGCACACTTCCAATGACTTTTTTCCTATTCTAATAATCCTACAAAATTAAAACAAACACTACAATAATAATAGAAAAATAACAAATTTTTTAAAAAAAAGTAAAGCTTGGTTGACTCCCAACAAGCGCCTAATTTAAAGTCGCGACATAGTGAATCATTTTTTGCTCCACCTTGAACTTATTGTGACGACCCAAAGGGTCATCACTTATTTTATTAATCATTTCGAGCTTCGAGGCCTTGAAAACCTCATTCCATGTTGCCTCGATTTACGTGCACAATCCGAGCATGTAGCCGGAAAGATTTTGTGATAGAAAATATGAATTCTATGAGAAATGTGGATAAAAATGATATTAATATTGATATGGTTGACTTCGGTCAACATTTTTGGTAAACGGATCCGGACCCGAGATTGGGTGGTCCCGAGAGGTCCGTAGGAAAATATGGGACTTGGACATGCGTCCGGAGTCGAATTCGAGGCCTAGAGCCCAAGTTATGAATTTTTCTATGAAATTGTTTTTGATGTAATTGTTAAAGGAAATGAATTAATTGACCTTGGTATCGGGCTCGTATTTTGGTTCCGACGGCCGGTACAAGTCTTAAATATTATATATGTGATTTCTGTAAAGTTTGGTGACATTCGGATGTCGTTTGAGATGTTTTGGACCTTGAGTTCCAAGTTTGAAAGTTTTGAAAACCAAAAGTATGAAAATCATGAATTTGAGGCTTGATTTGAGGAAAACGATGTGATATTGGCGATGTGATCGCACGAACAAGTTCATAATGTGTTTTTGAGGTTGTGTACATGTTTGGTTTGGAGCCCGGGGAGCTCGGGTAAAGATTTGATAGGTCGTTGGATTAAATTCTGAATTTTTGCACTGCTGGTTTTTCACCTAGCTGTTGGCTTCGCAATTGCGAAGTATTTCTCGCAATTGCGAAGGGGGCAGAACAAGGCAGGGCTCGCAAATGCGAACCCTGATCGCAAATGCGAAGCCCCTCATGACCCAGCCTTGTTCGCAAATGCGAACAATTGTTCGCAAATGCGAACATCCCCTTGTCCTGCCTATGTTCGCAAATGCGAACCATAGTTCGCAAATGCGAACATACCCAAATCCAGCCTTGTTCGCAAATGCGAACAATAGTTCGCAAATGCGAACAATGCCCTTTACTGCCTGTGTTCGCAAATGCGAACATTAGTTCGCAAATGCGAACACTCCCCTTTCCTGCCAGTGTTCGCAAATGCGAACAAAAGTTCGCAAATGCGAACTTCCCAGCCTTAGCTTATTTTTCAAACTCCAGAAATTGGTCGGGGCTCGCAATTGCGAACCCATATTCGCAAATGCGAACATAGAGACCTGTAAAACACGATTTTCAGTTCATTTCTTCACTTTTTACAAAACAAAAACACCCATTTGCGATTCTTCACGGATTCCTTCTTCATCAAAACAATTGTAAGTCACTTTTTACTTAATTTTTCAATTCCTAACATCATTAAACATGTTTTTCAATAGAAATCAAAGGTTTTCATGGTAGAATTTCTTGTTTTTGTTAGAATATAGGGTCTTTCATAAATTGGGAAATTAGACCTCGAATTGAGGTCCGATTTTAAAACAAATCATATACATGAACTCGTGGGGGGATCGGTAACCGGATTTTGGTCCTAACCCCGAGTTCCGACCATGTGGGCCCGGGGTTGAAATTCACTATTTCGGGAAGAATGTTGTAAAAGTTGTATTTGGTCTTAAGAATTAGTTTGTTGAGTAGTATTGATGATATTAAATCAATTGTGTATAGATACGATTGGATTGGAGCCAAATTTGAAAGAAAAAGACATTTCCACTGATAGAATTGTTCATAAACATTCGAGGTAAGTGTTTGTTCTATCCTAGCTTGATGGAATAAGATTATGTGTTATGTGTTATGTGATCGAGTGCGGTGTATGGGATGTGGTGACGAGCATCCATACACTGGCGTCTAGTATGACTGTGAGTCGTTGAAAATAATTATTTTGAGATATATTTACAGATGAATTGTTATTGTTCTCCCTTGTCGGGACTTGTTGTGAAGATAATTATTTATTGCCCTTGTTGGGACAGTTTATGAATTTCTGCTTCTTTCTTTGCCCTTAACTATGATTGTTATTTGGGTGAGGAAGAGTGATAATGCACGAAGGGTGATGCCGTGCCTTGATTTATTATTTATGCACGAAGGTTAATGCCGTGCCATGTTTTATTGATTATGCACGAAGGATCATGCCGTGCCCTGTTATTGAACCATGTACGAAGGATCATGCCGTACTATGGATGTGAGGATGAGAGTAAAAGCACGAAGGGTGATGCCATGTACTTTATTCGCTTATTTGGTGAGGATGAGAGTAAAAGCATGAAGGGTGATGCCGTGCAACTGCTTGCTATTCCTTGACTTGATATTACTTGTGTTTCCATTTTACTTTGTTTTCCTTGTGAACTTATTAACTGCTGTTAATTATTGAGTTCTTTGAGATATTCCTTATTGTGTTATTACTTGGTTATTTCTTGACATTCTGTGGTATACATATATATTGAACTGCATAGGTTTATGTGGGTGTCTGGTCCTAGGCTTGTCACTACTTCGCCGGGATAGGCCAGGCACTTACCAGCACATGGGGTCGGTTGTGCTGATACTACACTTCTGTGCATTTTTGCACAGGTCCAGGTTACGATCAGGAGCAGCAGCAGTAAATCGATTGCGTGGGAGTTGATCACATTTGAGACCGAGGTAGCTTGCGGACGTCCGCAGGCCCGGCGTCTCTCTCTTTATTTATGTTACTAGCTGTAGTCTCTTTGTTCCGAGACAAACAGAATTATGTTATATTTCTTTCAAACTTTTATGTGTAGTATTCGGTAGTAGTTCGTGAGTTGGTGACTCCACGTCTTGGGTAGAGGATTTCAGTATGATTTTCATCTTGTAATTAGTTATTTCTATTTCGATAAAGTATTCCGCATTTATTTAATTAAAATTGTGTTAAAAACAGGATAGTATGAATACAGTGGCTTGCCTAGCTACCACGAGTAGGCGCCATCACGATCCCGATGTTGGGAGAAAATCCGGGTCGTGACACTTCTGAATTGTACCCCTAACATAGCATACAGTCTGTAGCTATTCTCCTTTGGTGGGGCTACAAAGATAAACATGCCAAGCAATAAAATTGTCACTCTACACTTCTCGGCCTTTAAATTAAGAATGTAATTTTTGATTTTTGGCATAACAAATTCAAGAACATAAACACTCACACACTCACTATTTGACTCTATCATAGGCTCTGATGACTCGATTACTATCTAAATACAATGTCGAAAAGTGATTGGAATGAGGTCTAATGCGCCCTAACTCATGAATCTTGCTACTATTTGCATCCCCATATTTACACACACTCAAGTTTCCCAAAGTAATGTTATCTACTTCCTCATATGACTCTAGAGTACTCTTCTCAATATTGGCGTCTTCTAGAAAAAATATGGTCTAGTGATCGGTATTCTCATTTTAGCTCCTCAATTTGGTCTAGAAAGTTTTTTTCCAGCTTCACCCAACTCATTATTAAATTATTGATCATTATACGCGTGCAAGTTCATCTCTCTTCTTAGACCAATCATTCACCAACGTTGTTAGATGACAACGACATTCCGCATATACCCCTAATTGAGAATATTTGTCCCAATACCAACCCTTACTCGCATAGTTAAATTCAGACCTCCCAAAGTTCAGGGCATGAAAAGCTCAAAAATACAGGCCATAAAAGTCTTCCATCAACCAAGCATCTTTATCAATAACCTTAACTCTATCCCCAGATGTCATGCTGAGAGAACTAGAAACACACAAAGAAAAAAATCAAATAGTTATAAAAAGAAAAATATATACAGAAAAATAGGATAAAATTAAAATTCCAATGTAGAAAAATAGCTAATTTTTAAGTCCCCGACAATGGCGCTAAAAACTTATTGCGGCCAAACGCACACGCAAGTATACGCGATCGTCAAGTAATAAAGTGACTAAATGTCAGATATCAAACCCATAAGGACTTGTGATTATCTATTTTCTAAATTATACTATCCTAATTATCTAAATAAGCAAAAAACCTAGTAGTATATGACTCTAATCTAATTAAGATAAAAGAAAGACAATTATTGAACTTTGAACAGAGGAAGAGCAGATTTTTATATTTTCAATGCGAGGAAAACGATCTAGGGTCATGGGATATCTAACATTCTTATTGTCTTGTTCAATTGAATTGACTAACTAATTTGTCTACTTTATTGGTTAACATGGTTAATACTGCTCATAAGAATTTGTCGAGGTGCTTACTCGCCTATTCAAACTATCCTAACGCCTATATGTCTATGGAGTTAGAATCAACAAGAACGCATTTACAATTCCTCTAAATCAACCAAGCAAGGAAATTAGGTATATGTCTATCCTAACAGCGAATCCATTCCCCGATGTCCAGGTTCAAGAACTTGCTCAACTCAATCTTATATGCAATCTAAAATGTCCGCTTTCGAGTTCAATTCTGGATTTATAGATAATATTCAATTGGTGATCAAGCAATCAAATAATTAAGTGTATGATTAGATAAATAAACTAATACAACAAATCAAGAAATCAAATTCAATATCCGAATAATAATATTCATGACATAACCACAACCCTAGAACGTGAAATTTAGCTCCATATAGACATGGTAGCCAAACAACAAATCATAAAAGTAACATAAAGATTACTAAGTTTGGTGGAAGAAAGATGGAACTTGATGAATTTCGGCCTCTACGGTGGCTCTATGCTTGTGTTTTCCTATAAAAAACACCCTCCTCCCTCCAAAATAGGTTTAGGTTGGCTTTTATATGATTTGGGAGTGTCTTGCGATCGAAATAACCGAGTCGCGATCGAAAAGGACATGTTCACCTTTTGAGCGTCTAAGGTAGCGTGGGGTGCTGGCCCTGGCGCTCAATTTTTTAACATTCTATTTAGAGCGCCAGAGGTAGAGCCCCACACTGTCTGTGGCCCTCAAATGCACAATTTGCCTTTTCTTTCCATTTTCGTTCTAATTCGCACGTTTCGTCCCAAATCGCTATCTATGATTCCTATACATAGGAATAGCATATATTAGCACAAAACATTATATTATACATCCATAATCTACTAGATACGAGCACAATATTGTGAGGCAATATACATCAATATATATATATATATATATATATATATATATATATATATATATATATATATATATATATATATATATATATATATATATATATATATATATATATATATATATATATATATATATAGACAAATATCAAGCATTATGTATAATAAACATTAAACAGAATCAACAGACATATATGAGCAAGAAATTAACAAATGAAATCGATACATTAAAAAACTCGAGAATGTCTCTACAAAATAATACTACTCCCTCCGTTTCAATTTATGTGAACCCATTTGACTGGAGCACGGAGTTTAAGAAAAGAGAGAAGACTTTTGATCTTGTGGTGTAAAATGAGGCACCTTTATTTTGTGTGGCTATAAATCATTGCATAAAGGTAAATTGTTTCCAAATAAGGAAAGAGGTCATTCTTTTTGGCACGGACTAAAAAGGAAATAGGTTCACATAAATTGAAACGGAGGGAGTATATGATATAAGGAAATACAAATCGACTCGATTCATTATGGTCTAAATGCTATAATTTGTAACTGTCATATGTAATCCGCGCAGGTGTGTCCGCACCCTCCTGAGTGGACGAGAAAGAAAGGATTTCTCGGAGCAATCCCCAGGTTCCAGACTCAGGAGTCAACTTTTCCGTATGAGCATTCGGTACATGTATCAGCCCGTGGAAGAGTGAAATGGTCACCACTACTGAGGATCCCCCTAATCTTAGATAGGTCGTGTGAGGGTTCACCGCGGTTCATTGTTGTGCTTACGCACTACCGTTTTCCAAAAGAAAAATTTAATATTAAACTATCTAGAAATTTGTCATTAATCTTATCGGAACAAACTAATTAAGAAATACAGCTACTCGGTATATTAACAACACTATACAAATATGGAAATTCTTAACATAGATAGTCAAACGAGTCAAGTAAACATGAGAAAGAAATCACTATATTTATTTTATTCAAATGAGAGAAGAACAACAAATTTTAATGCAAACTTTTATTTCATCTATCTACAATAAATTGTCCCAATAGCCAATACATACTCTCCTAAACAAATACCTAAATCACAATTGGAAAATACTTAAATAGGAAGTGTTTATCAGCCAAATGAGAAGCTCCTTCTCAATTATTGGATGAAATATTGATATGAACACTTCCTATGTAAGAATTTCTCATTATCTCCTTATAAGCAACATATTTTAAAAAAAAAAAAAGTTGGTCTGATATATATATATATCAATTTTTCTTGGCTAATTAAGCATTAAAATCAAATTGCAAAAGTGGCTGCATGAAGGAGTTGATCTCATTTAAAATATTCATATCCTCTCCTAGGTCATGACCACCAAATTCTTGAGTGTCAAAATAAGTTTTTATATCCTCCGGGAAATTACTTTGTGGTGGATCAGAAAACTCAACAGGTTCAGGGGGGCACTCAGCTGCCAATGTCATTTCCATCATTTCCTTGAATTTTGTAGATTGGAGCAATAGTCCGAGGGCTGACGTGGCAGAAGGTGGTCGAGATTGAGTTACCGAGACATCGGGCATTGTTGTATTCGAGGTAAGTTGGAAGTGGGAATAAATTAGAGCCGCTGAGGCAGAGACTGAGGCAGAGGTGGTCGTGGTCGTGGTCGAGGTTGATCCAATACTATGATTTGGAGTTTGAATCATATTAGTTTCAACATTAGGGTTTGGTTGATCAATGGTATTTTTGTTGTTAGGTTTTAGCCATTTGATGTAACGGCTAAGGTCAAAATTTGTCACAGCATTAAGTCCACGATATTCAATAGCTGCCATATCATATGCAGTAGCAGCCTCTTCTTGTGTAGCTGAAAAACAAAAAAGGAATAATCAATTAAGAGAACAGTTGCAGCTCTTTTGGCAATTCTTTAATTAATACTTAAGTTGAATTACTTCTGAAAACCTTGTTACACCATTGACAATAATAATTCAGTGATGTATCGCTCAATTATATTTACTTCTATTTATTTATAGTATATAAAGTAATTTTTACTCTATAAACCTAGAAAATAAGTCAAATTTTCATTTACTACAATGCCTTGAAACACATTATTAGTAGCTTAGCAAGGACATGACTCTTGATAGGAGAATATGAAGATCGAGAATTACGGTAAAAAGTTAGTAGGTAGCCGAGTTTTTCTCTTTCCATAAATGGAGTATTATTATTGTTCGCAGATTTTCTTACACTTAGATGGTTTAGTACCGATTATCTCTTTTGCTTCGATATCTTATTATTGTGATGCTGTTTCTGCTTCTTAATCCTGTTTTTTTTTTTTTTTTTCCATGCCGCTCTTGTAACTGTATTTTTTCCAACTATGTAGTGGCTATGTTTTTTCTGAGCCGAGGGTCTATCGAGAACAACCTTTTTATCTCCATAAGATAGAGATAAGGTCCGCGTATATATTATTTACTATGCTCTCCACTTGTAGAATTACACTGAATTTGTTGTTGTTGTTACTCAAAACACATCGTTAGTGTGAAAACAGTAGCGTTGGTGAATGTAATAAAATCCTTTAAAATGAGTTTATATTAGGAAATGAACATGTATCTATATATGGAAAGGTTTACTAATACTTACCGTATGTTCCGAGGTAAAGGTACTTGTTGCCGAAAACTCTGCCTATTCGTGCTTCCCATCTTCCATTGTGATGATGTCTGTTCATTGACATGAGATGAAGATTTCTGAACAAGTATAACAATGATATATTTAAAACATTTTCTATAGTACATGAGTATAATTGGTCCTTTGCCGTATTTTTTTTTAACGAATTAAAGTCAAAGTGTTATACTCTTTATATATGTGTCAATTTTACACGATATTTTTTGAACTAGATGTGACAAAAAATATTTTGGTACCTTGCAACTCCACGATATTTCGAAACTCCTCTTGAGAATCCACTGCTCTTCCTACAAATTTGGAACTCATAAATATTATGCTAATGAATTGTGCAAATAAATAAGCTGGAAATTTTTATCTAAAAAGAAAAAAAAAAAAACTTTAAATTTCTAGTGAAACTATTCAACTTACATACCTTCTCAAAGATCCAATATATTCTTCCCTTGACTGACCTTCCATTTCTATGATTTCCTTTTCATAGGTTGATAGCTAATAGAATAAACCAATATCAGCACCTTCATTTATTTATTTATTTATTTATTTATTTTAAATATATTTGTGTGTAAAAATCTGCAGTACTATGCTTCAACGGATATTAATTAAATGAGTTATTACCGGAAAATTAAGAATGGTCTCACTTCCCCAGTACTTAAGTGCAGCCAAGTCATAAGCATGAGCAGCTGCTACTTCATCATCATACGCACCTATAGAAAAATTGCCATATATTAAACCAACATTTATTCCTTTACCAAATAAAAGGATTAATTAATACTTATTATTTTAAATAATAAAAATCAAGAAATTTTGGCCATGGCACTTACCTAGATAAACTGCATTTCCCCAGGAGATAGTCCCATTTCGAAGAAAAAAAAAAAATAAATCATCAACTTAAAAAGAAATAAATAATTTAATGGTGGGAAAAGATTCAAGATTATGAACCTTGTCTTCCTTTCTTGTTTTGAGATTCATTCCAGCAATTCTTATCCCATAAATGAGCTTCATATCTACCCGTCCATCGATGCCTGAATCAATAAACATTTTTTTTGGAACCTTACATATATCATATTGTACTGTATCGTTTGAAAAATAAAATATTTGAATAAATTATATCATTTGTCATCGTTTCATGATATCACTCACCAGCAATATGAAGAATAAACTTACAATTAATATTATAAAAAGAAAATTATCATACGGGGTAGTAAATGAAAAAATAAAATTAGTTAAGAATAATGAAGGGTGAGATTGAGAAAAAAAGATAAGGTAACAATGCGACCACACCAAATCGGTCGTTACATATAGTGGCATATTTCGTCGTTACGTAATATTATATTTAAAATAATAATATGATACAATAGAATAGATAACAACCATCGGAACAAACGGTAAAAGTAAAAGGTTAGGTGCTACTTCCTTGGTGATTTAGTATCTCATCCAACATAATTTGAACAAAAATCTCTTGTACTTTTTTAAGACATGGGTTTTGGGTTCAACAATTTAATTACCAAACCAAGGACTTTACATGACGATATTGTTGGGATTTTAATATATTTAATTAATATATTAAAGAGTTAAAAGAGGGTGAATGAGAAATGGAGGGAAATGAAATTTTGAATGAAATTTCAAGTTCCATCTCCTTGGTAAATGGGCATTGTCCCATATTGGAAGAGGAAGATGTTTTTTATGGGTATATGCAATTGCTTTTCTTCTAGCTCTTAAAGAGTTGAGAAGAAAGCAAGCCTCGCGCCGTCGTCGTCGTCGTCGTGGCTCGCTCGGATCGGCTCGGCTTCGGCTTCGGATTCGGATTTGGTCAAATGACCGATTGATTAACTTTTTGGACCAAATTTATTTGTTAATAGTAAAATATTAACAGAAATGTTATTAAAATATTTGTTTTAACAAAGAATATTAATATTAAATAAATATTAATATTAAATCCAAATTTCAGTTTTTCTGTTTTTGTAACAGAAACTTAACTACCCATCAATTTTCCCTCTTTATTTTCCCTCTTTATTATTGAGTAAATGGCCATTTATGCAATGGCATTTATGCTGTGGCAGTTTTGCAGAAACATCCATTCTGAAGAGACTCTTCAGATTTCAGCCCAACTTTTGGCTATAAATACAATACTATTCTGCTCAGAATTTCACTTCGAATTTCTGAGTTTCTCCTCCTTTCTTCTGCATACTTTTAGCATCAAACAAAGCAAAAAGTAAGTGTGATTTGCTACTGATCATTGTGTTCGCTGAAACACTGGGGTTTGAAGTACCACTACACTAGTGTGTAATTCGTTCTATCTTGGGAGGAAATAATTCATAACCTTGGGTACTAGGAGGGGATTAAATTCCTTAAGGAAACACTGTGAATTCAGTGGGCTCGAATTGGTTTCTTCATTTCTGTTTATGCACATTTTTATTTGTATTTATTTATTTTTCCAGAATTATTTTACAAATATAGTGTAATAACAAGCTTAAGGATTTTAATAACATTTTGTATTTGTTTTTACTGTTTCTGAAAGAGTAAAACCTTTGTGGTTTTGTACTCTATTAAAATCTACGTGATTTTAATATTTGTGTCATTCTTTTACAGAAATGACTAATGAGAATGAGAACCAAGTTGTTCCAATGGTGACTGCTAATGCCTCAACAAGCCGAACGACTCCGGCAGCATTGGCACCGGCGGAGAAACCCGGAAAATTTTTCGGGATTAATTTCAAGCGCTGACAACAAAAGATGTTCTTCTATTTGACTACTCTAAGTCTCCAGGAGTTCATCAAGGAAGATGTTCCTGTGTTGTCCGACGAAACTCCAGAAACTGAACGCTTTCTCGTCGTTGAGGCGTTGAAGCATTCAGATTTTTATGCAAGAATTATATTCTAAGCGGGCTGGAAGATGCTTTGTATAACGTTTACAGTGGCGTAGAAACGTCAAAGGAACTGTGGACTGCGCTTGAAAAGAAATACAAAACTGAAGATGCCGGGTTGAAAAGGTTTGTTGCTGCAAAGTTTTTGGACTACAAAATGGTAGATAGCAAGTCTGTTATTACCCAAGTCCAGAAATTGCAAGTGATTATTCACGATCTCATTGCTGAATGTATAAATCAAATTAATATTGATGTTTAAAGTAGTAACCTTAGTATTTTTACTAATGAAAATTTCATTGAAGGTCTTGTTATCAATGAAGCATTCCAAGTAGCAACAATGATTGAGAAGTTGCCTCATTTGTGGAAGGACTTCAAAAACTACTTGAAACACAAACGCAAGGAGATGTCCCTTGAAGATCTCATTGTTCGGTTGAGAATCGAAGAGGACAATAAAGTTGCTGAAAAGAGAGGCCGTGGAAACTCAACAATAATGGGAGCGAATATTGTTGAAGAGAACAAGAAGAGGAAGAAGACTTCTGGACCAAAATACAACCCAAGTAAGAAGCGGTTCAGTGGAAACTGCTACAACTGTGGAAAACCCGGACATAAATCTACGGAGTGTCGTGCTCCGAAAAAAAACATGAAGAAGGGTCAAGCAAATATGGTTGAAAAACATGATGATGTTGATGACTTATGTGCCATGCTTTCCGAATGCAACTTAGTAGGCAATCCTAAAGAGTGGTGGATTGATTCTGGAGCCACTCGCCATGTTTGTGCTGTTAGAGAAGCTTTTACTACTTATGCTCCTGTTGGACCCGACGAGACGATATCTATGGGAAATGCTTTTAAGGTCAATATTGAAGGATGTGGGAAGATATTTCTCAAAATGATCTTCCGGCAAAGTGGTGACTTTGAACAACGTCCTTCATGTTCCCGAGATTAGGAAGAATTTGGTCTCTACTGGACTTCTTGTTAAAAATAATTTTAAATGTGTTTTTGTTTCCGACAAGGTTGTAATAAGTAAGAACGAAATGTTTGTAGGAAAAGGTTACCTCACGGAGGGTCTTTTCAAGCTGAATGTAATGATTGTTGAGAATAATAATAAAATTTCAGCTTCGTCTTACTTACTTGAGTCAAATGAATTATGGCATATACGTTTGGTTCATGTCAATTATAAACCTTACGAAAAATGATTAATTTGGAAGTATTGCCTAAATTTGAATGTGACAAATCAAAATGTCAAGTATGTGTGGAATCTATGTATGTTAAACATCCTTATAAGTCGGTTGAAAGGAATTCAAGTCCATTAGACTTAATTCACACAGGATATTTGTGACATGAAGTCAATACCATCTCGTGGTGGAAAGAAGTATTTCATAACTTTTATTGACGATAGTACTCGATATTGCTATGTTTACTTACTTAATAGTAAAGATGAAGCAATAGACGCATTCAAGCAATACAAAAATGAAGTTGAAAAACAACTTAACAAGAAAATCAAAATGATAAGAAGTGATAGGGGTGGTGAATATGAATCTCCTTTTGAACAAATATGTTTAGAATATGGAATTATTCATCAAACAACGGCCCTTACACGCCCCAATCCAATGGGATTGCAGAAAGAAAGAATCGTTCATTAAAGGAGATGATGAACACATTATTGATAAGTTCTGGTTTGCCACAGAACTTGTGGGGGGGGAAGCCGTACTTACTGCTAGCCGAATACTAAATCGAGTACCCATAGGAAAACATAATCCGTTCCATATGAAAAATGGAAAGGAAGGAAGCCCAACTTGAATTATTTCAAAGTGTGAGAGTGTTTGGCAAAAGTGCAAGTTCCTAAACCCAAAAGGGTAAAAATAGGACCGAAAACCGTTGATTATGTTTTCATAAGATATGCGACTAACAGTAAAGCATATCGATTTCTGGTTCATAAATCAGAAAATTCTGACATTCATAATAATACGGTTATAGAATCAGATAATGTTGAGTTCTTTGAAAATATATATCCGTACAAAAAGGAATGTGAGTCGATTAGTGAAGGATCTAAACGACCTCGGGAAGAAGCAAAAGAAAGTACACTTAACCAGGAAGATCCAAGGCGTAGTAAATGTCAAAGAACATCTACTTCATTTAGACCAGATTTTATGACTTTCTTATTGGAAAATGAGCCTCAAACATTTAAAGAAGCTATGTCTTCTTCGGAACCATTGTTATGGAAAGAGGCAGTAAATAGTGAAATAGAATCCATATTGAACAACCATACATGGGAATTGGTTGATCTTCCTCCTGGAAATAAACCGTTGGGTTCTAAATGGATCTTTAAGAGGAAAATTAAAGATGATGGCACTATTGACAAATATAAGGCAAGACTTGTGGTCAAAGGGTATAAACAACGAGAATGTCTTGATTATTTTGATGCATACTCTCCAGTTACAAGAATTACGTCCATACGAACATTAGTAGCGTTAGATGCGGTTTATGGTCTTGAAACTCATCAGATGGATGTTAAGACGGCCTTCTTAAATGGAAAGTTGGAGGAAGAAATATACATGGAACAACTAGAAGTGTTTGTGGTTCCTGGTAAAGAAAATAAGGTCTGTAGACTTGTTAAGTCCCTTTACAGATTAAAACAAGCACCCAAACAATGGCATGCAAAATTTGACCAAACAATATTGTCAAATGGGTTTAAGATAAATGAATGTGATAAATGTGTGTATATTAAAAATGTTCCAAATCACATAGTCATTGTTTGCCTATATGTGGATGATATGCTCATAATGAGTAATGACATTGCCAATGTAAATGCTAGTAAGCGTATGCTAACTAGCAAGTTTGATATGAAAGACTTGGGAGTTGCTGATTTAATTCTGGGAATTGAGATCCATAAAACTTCTCAAGGTCTAGCATTATCACAATCTCATTATATCAAGACAGTACTTGAAAAATTCAAGCACTTGGGATTTAAAGTTGCAAAGACTCCAATTGACGTGAATCTTGCATTAGCAAAGAACAAAGGCCAAAGCATATCACAATTGGATTATGCTCGTGTGTTGGGTTGCTTAATGCACATCATGAACTGTGCACGACCAGATATAGCCCGTGCTATAAGTAAATTGAGTCGATATACGAACAATCCAGGTCAATCTCATTGGATGGCCATGAAACGAGTTTTGGGGTACTTAGTACATACACGGGACTTTGCTTTGCACTACAATAAATATCTTGCGGTTATTGAGGGATACTGTGATGCAAATTGGATCACCGGATCAACTGATTCCAAGTCCACAAGTGGATATGTATTCACAATTGGTGGAGGAGCGATATCTTGGAAGTCGTCCAAACAAACTTGTATTGCCCGCTCTACAATGGAGGTTGAGTTCATAGCCTTGGATAAAGCCGGTGAAGAAGCTGAATGGCTCCGAAATTTCTTGGAAGATATTTCATTTTGGCCCAAACCCTTGACACCAATATGCATACACTGTGATAATCGATAATTGGAAGGGCTGGGAGTGTTATGTATAACGGTAAATCTCGTCATATACGATGAAGACATAAAACCGTTAGACAATTACTCTCTAGAGGAATTATCACGATTGACTATGTAAAGTCAAGTGATAATGTGGCGGATCCGCTTACAAAAGGCCTACTAGAGATGCAGTAAAGAAATCATCAAGGGGAATGGGACTGTGGCCGAGAACAAGTCATAGTGGCGGTAACTCTACCTAGAAGATTGGAGATCCCAAGATCTAGGTTCAAGGAGATCAAACAAAGTCATTTATGACGGTTCAACATTGTCAAATAAACTTTTGGTCCATTCTCGTATAAGACAATGTTCAATACCACGGATAAAGTATTAAGGCTTTTTAATGATTTCTAAATTTGATACGGGGTATATCAAATAGTGTATCTACGAGATGACACGTTTAGGAATCACCTATGTAAGTGTGAAGTGTTAGCCGCTTCAATGAGAATTTTGTAAGGCCAGTTCTCTACGCACTTATGAAACCAGGCGGTGTTCATGGCTGAAACGAACACAACAATGAGAACCAAAGACGGTTAAGGGTTGGTTGTGTGACTTGTGGTTGTCTAGGTATACACCAAAGTTCGATGGTTCAAAGATATCAAATCTACCGATTGATCGAGTATATCCGACATAAGTTCACTACGGAAAGTTCAAAGGGAAACCTACTTATCTAGATGCAATTAATCCTTACTTGCGAATCACACAGTTTTTCATGCATACTTCCGTGATATATCCATTCCCCATTCATGTGGGTGATTGTTGGGATTTTAATATATATAATTAATATATTAAAGAGTTAAAAGATGGTGAATGGGAAATGGAGGGATATGAAATTTTGAGTGAAATTTCAAGTTCCCTCTCCTTGGTAAATGGGCATTGTCCCATATTGGAAGAGGAAGAGGTTTTTATGGGTATATAAGCAATTGCTTTTCTTCTAGCTCTTAAAGAGTTGAGAAGAAAGCAAGCCTCGTGACGAAGTCGTCGTCGCTCGCTCGGCTCGGCTCGGCTTCGGCTACGGCTACGGCTTCGGCTTCGCATTCGGATTCGGATTCGGATTTGGATTTGGATTTGGTCAAATGATCGATCGATTGATTAACTTTTTGGACCAAATTTATTTGTTAATAGTAAAATATTAACAGAAATGTTATTAAAATATTTATTTTAATAACAGAATATTAATATTAAATAAATATTAATATAAATTCAAATTTCAGTTTTTCTGTTTTTGTAACAGAAACTTAACTACCCATCAATTTTCCCACTTTATTTTCC
Source organism: Nicotiana noctiflora (assembly GCA_032618575.1). NCBI lineage: Eukaryota > Viridiplantae > Streptophyta > Magnoliopsida > Solanales > Solanaceae > Nicotiana > Nicotiana noctiflora. Next base: position 660,370 of record JASVEL010012251.1, on the reverse strand, counting down.
CTCTTTATTATTGAGTAAATGGCCATTTATGCAATGACATTTATGTTGTGGCAGTTTTGCAGAAACAACCATTCTGAAGAGAATCTTCAGATTTCAGCCCAACTTTTGGCTATAAATACAACACTATTCTGCTCAGAATTTCACAACGATTCTGAGTTTCTCCTCCTTTCTTCTGCATACTTTTAGCATCAAACAAAGCAAAAAGTAATTGTGATTTGCTACCGATCATTGTGTTCGCTGAAACACTGGGTTTGAAGTACCACTACACCAGTGTGTAATTCGTTCTATCCTGGGAGGAAATAATCTATAACCTTGGGTACTAGGAGCGGATTGAATTCATTAAGGAAACACTGTGAATTCAGTGGGATCGAATTCGTTTCTTCATTTCTATTTATGCACATTTTTATTTGTATTTATTTATATTTCCAGAATTATTTTACAAATACAGTGTAATAACAGATATAAAATGACTCACATGCATGCCGTAGTGTTTGAATGGAGAGTAAAGAAATTCCACAAACCATTATTAAGATTGATAATAATATTAGAAAATCAGTATTATTTTGGTGAAACTAGCTAACAATAAGATCGATGATAATGTGCAAATGTTTATTAAAACAGTAATATAAAGTTAAAGATATGTGATAATTGTTTAAGAAAATGATATCATCTAAGAAGGAGAAATTCATTTTCTGTCTTTTGGTGAAAAATATTTTCCCTGAAAAGTAATATTTTGACAGCCGAATATTACAAAATAACGGAGAATATTTCTCAAAAAGTATTTGCCGTTGTATCAAATACACCAAAATCAATACATTTACATGAAAGTACAATATAATTTACACATGCGTGAGAAAATTCAAGAAAAAAAACCTGGTGACTCCACGATAAATGGAGCTACGTTGAGGAGGAGTATCTCTGGGAACAGTTTTTCTAGTTCTTTTCACCTTAAGAACTGAACCATTTGTAGTAGTAATATTAGTATTTGCATTACTACTAATGTTGTTTGAACTGTTCCTCTGATTAATTTGCTGTGATAACTTCGCCATTAAAAGTTATATTTGAAAGCAATGACTCTGTCAATGGAATGACTCAGTCTTCCAATGAAGAGAGCTTATAAAGGACATATGTCTAATTAAAATCTAAGATTTTGTTAATTTATTGATATACTAATTTTTTTTGTTAGATAAAGATGATGATAATTTTTAAGAGGGAATAAATGAATTAGAAAATATTGTGCTGTCAAGTTAACAAAATAGCCGGCAATATGTGAGATCTTTTTTGTTGCCGTCTTATGTGGCCTGCATGATTTTTTCCTACTTGTCTTAACTTGCTTTTGTGGTTTGTGCTATTTTCGCATTTGTGTATTGAACAGTGTTAAATGTAATATCAATATGCTTAAGATTTAATGAATTTAATAATGTATTCCATTTGTTATACGTCATTTGGTATGTAACAATGTTTTTGGTTTAAATTGGCATGCTGTATGGGGCCGAATTTGACTAATCGCGCCCCTAACACAACACGATCGTCCGTAGATATGTGAGTTTTGTTAAAGGACGACCCGGGGACAACGCGAGGGACGACCTCACGGCCACGTCGGCCCCTCTACAGCGTGTACTTTATTCTCGTTTCTTAAATATTTAGATGAAGACCCTTCGCTATTTATAGGGGGTCTGAGCTGTGTAAAGGACATTCGATTGATTATTGATACAAGATCTCTCTAATATTGTCTCTCTCTCTCTTCTCTTTGACATTGTCTCTCCCATCTCTCTAAGTGTGATGACCCGACCCGTCGTCACGTGAGTTACCGTCTCATTTTCCCCATGTTATGTTTCTCTAAGTTTCAATTTCAGTATTTGAGTTGATCGGGTAGAATTGGATTGGCTTTAGTTGGAAATGAGGCACTTAGCCTCTTAGAAGGAACCTTGTTTTGGAAAAGTCAATCGAAAGTTGACTATGTAGTTAGATGGCTCGGATGTGAGTTCTGGTGGCCATGGTTCGGGTAGCTTCGTGGGATGATTTGTGACTTAGGAACGAAATCGGAATTGGATTTGGAGTTCCGGTGTAAAATTAGGCTTGAATTGGCGAAGGTTAGTATTTTGGCGAATTCCGGTTGATAGGTGAGATTTTGATCCGAGGGTCGGAATGGAATTCCGAGAGTTGTTATAGCTACTTTAGGTGATTTGAGATATGTGTGCAAAATTTCAGGTTATTCGGAGGTGATTTGGTTGGTTTTTGATCAAATACGTGTTTCGGAAGTTTTAGAATAACTTAGGCTTGAATCCGATGTAAATTTGGTGTTTTGATGTTAGTTTTGGTATTTTGAGAGTGCAACTAAGTTTGCATGATCATATGTGACATGTTAATATGTTCGTATGCTGTCCCGAGAAGCTCAGATGAGTTTCAGATAGGTTTGGGTTGCGTTGTGCTTGTTTTTCTTATGCTTCGACATCGTTTCTTCAAGCATAAATGATATCATATTGAACAAATGAGCTCCAATTACTTTTGAATGAAGCATTAGATCTGTATCGTAATTACACACCCGTATAAAAAAGAATCATCAAAGTTAGACATCGTATGAGGATTTTATGGCCGTTTTATTAAGGTTGCCCAGATTTCCAAGTTACTGACGAAATTGCCCCCGGCGGCGTATTAAAAACCTGCACAATTTGCAAATCTTAAAACCTACATATCTCCTTCATTATAATGTCAAATTGAGTGATTCAAAAGCCTAAATTCATTAGAATCTTACAGCAAATCCATTGGGAGCAGTAAAACGCGTGAAATATATACCTATAATGAGCAGGTCAAGTTTTCTTCCAATTTTGGAACGGAAAGAAGCTTCTGAGGTGATTTTTAAGAGAGAAAATTAGTGGGTATCACAGAGGTAAGTAATTTAATTATTAAAACTCAGTTATGGGTGATTATAGACCATAATCTCATTCTTTAATTCATGAAATTTGGTAGAAATTGTGAAGAACTAGTGCTTGTTCTTGAAAATGAATTTTTAGGATTTGAAAGGCCATTTGAACTCTGTTTTTGATAAACTTTATATGTACGGACTCGTGGTGAGAAGGGAAATCCGTTGGTATGATTTTTGGAATTTTTCGAGAAGTGGGCCCAGGCTAGGGTTTTACCAACTTCATGAATTTTAGTACTTTTCGAGTATTTTTGATTGGGTTATATTTATTTGACCCATTTTATGTATTCGCTCTAGTTTTGACTAGATTCGACGTGCGAGGACGTCGATACAAAAGGAAAAGGCATTACGGATCATTTTACGGCCGGTTAGATGTGATTAGTTGGTGTATATGATGGCCTGAGGGTTTGAAACCCTGGCTTTTCACATTGTGACGCTATTGTCGGCTGTGACTTGCACCCTATGGCAGGTGCTGAATTGGTTATGACTGGGGATTATGACTTGGTCCATTCCGATCAAGAATGTTTCTGTATTGGCGACTAATAATTGCCGTGTTTTGGGCCTTGTGTCGATCTGTAGCATCCTCAGAGGATTGTGATAGCATGTTTTGTATAATCATTAATCTCAGTCCTGTGTATAGTCTCTATTATGAAATATTAAGTCACTTTTCCGGAAGTAATTAACTAAAGTATATTCTTATTAATGAATTGGAAATTAGAAAAATAAATTGAAACAATTATGTGGCTCATATGCATATTGTAGACCGAGCATGGATCGGGCTGCACGCCTCATCTAATATTATGACTGAGTATGGATCGGGTTGCACGCCGCAGCGGATGTTATGATTATATTGCACTTAGGCTGAAGGAGCCCCTCCAGAGTCTGTACACACCCCCAGTGAGTATCATCGACGTTAAATGGATCGGGCTACGTGCCGTAGCGGTTATGTGCATTGTATTGCATTCATGCATTATTATTTACTTGATCTAGCTGTTACTACCTATTGTTTTTGGTTCGTAGTAAGGTATCACATTTGTAGAATATTAATAATTGACCTCTAGTGAGTGTCGAAGTTGGCAATCTTGTCTTTATCCCATCGGGTTTAGGAGGGATACTCACTAAGTACACGTTGATTACGTACACATACTACACTTCTGTGCATTTTTGTTCCACATGTACATATACACTTCTAGCAGCCTACTGGCATAGCAGCATGGATAACTCTAGGACTAGGTGAGCTGCAACTTGCAAGACGACCCGCAACTAGTGTGGTTCCCTTCTGTACTTTAATTATTTATTTTCTGTCCATTGTATTCTAGACAGAGGTTGCATTCTATTTCACCTATCAGTAGTCGCTCATGCACTTGTGACACTGGGTTCTGGGATGGTTTTTGAAAGATTTGATATAATTGCTATTGTCAATTTGAATTGAAGCAAAAACCACTTATTTATAAAAATGGAAGGAAATTTCTGGAATTTGATGTATTTCAAAAGAGGATTTTAAATTTGTAATTTAATTGGATTGCCTCACAGTGGTGTCCGGAGCCATCATGATCCTTAGTGGATTTTGGGTCGTGGCAACATGGTATCATAGTACTAGGTTCCCGCTGGTCTCACGAGTCATCAGCAAGTCTAGTAGAGTCTCGTGGATCGGTCCGGAGACGTCTGTACTTATCCTCTGGAGGCTACAGGACTGTTAGGAGTACTTTTATTCTTGATTCCCTTTTTCGTGCGGTTCGATTCCTTTAAGTCTTATGCCTTTGATTCCTTTTCATTCAATCTTACGCGATGCAAGTGCTGGTTATAAATCAAATTGAAGGATTGCAATGGCACTACGAATGTGGTGCGGGATGATTTTCCCGGTATAGTTGATTGGGCTATTATAGTCGCAATATGGAGGGATAATATATTGTTTCAGCTCAGTGACAGAACTTCTAAGAGCCTTGAGGCTAGGCACAGGTTGTCATGATGCTTATGAGCAATTATTCCACGACGTTGTTGTAATGGTAGAATGTTGCCCATGTGTCGGGGCAGTGAATGAATTGGAGGGAGGTTTACTCAGTGTGTAATCAAAGGGATTCAGTATTTAATCCCCGGTAGGAGAAGGTCAAGTGAACTAAGTGTGGTCAGATGTGGACTATTTGAGGTAATGAAACGTGGTAATCGCAAGTGTGAAGGAGTTCTCTTCTTTATTGTGGTATGGTTGTCCTAATTGGATATATTAAGTTTGTTGATGTTATAATCTGCTACAATTTGCTTTATGGCGAGATATTGTGAAATTCTATTGAAGATGCAACCGTCAGATATCGTGGGATGCGGTGGTTTAGGATTTAATTAGTGTATCAATTGTTAAAGGTTCGATAAAGATGACCTGCGGAAGGGTTTAAGCCAGTAGCGATTTGTGGGTTCAAGTTCTCTAAAGATGGATTTATATTAAAGTAACAACTGAGCAATAAGAGATGAAAAAGACATGTTGAAAGTCTCAGGCAGAGTTTTAAACTTCTAATGGGTCAGGCTGAGAAAGCACATGCCAAGAAGTTGATTGAAGAAGTGAGTTTGCCCAAAGTGGGAAAGCAGCGGAGCTGCGTAAGGGCTTGATAATGAGAAGCCTTTGCACCTTAAGGTAGTCTGGAGCAACTTGGGAACATCGGTGCTTGGTTATCGACACTTTTAGATCTAATTTGAAGTGGGGATTTCAGCGGCGGGAAATATAATTTGGTAGAATAACTCGAAGCATAGTGTTGTTGTGCGGAAGGAGATTGTGTATGACGGAAAGGAGCTGTTTGAAGTGAAGAAAGGCGTAGCATGACTTTAAAGCGAAAGGATGTTGTCGCCCATATTAATGGATGTCCACGAGGGGTGAATAGACGCATACAACTAGAGAGTGAGCTTGATCTCAGGGTAGGTTATTAATGTCGTAGTGATGGTACCCTATGCAGCAGCGTTTGAGGATGTTGCAGAGTGATTCCGACAGGTGGGGTACTTCGGTGAGCAGGGTAGTAGTTGCGTGGTTGGCGAGGCTTCTGCGAAGAGTTCTACTGATTATGCAGCAAGGGGATTTGCTGTGTGAATGCTGTTAATGACTTGGAGAATCCAATTGGGTTTCTACAGTAAGATATCGAGAATGCCAGCGATTGTTGGTGCGAGGGTGGATGTGATTCAAAATGTGAAAAATAGGGACTTACATAAGAATTCTGTGAATTTCGGCAGATGATTGCACAAGGTTATGTCAACAAGAGATTAAGAATAATGGTGAACTCCAGAGTTTTGCAATAATAGCTTTAAACTAAGTGGGAGAGTCCCACCGCTTACGATTTGGGTTGTAAGGTTAGCTACTCGCGAAGTTTCTTGTTAATAGCATGCAGAAGGGTCATCTCAGCTACGGAAAAATATCATATTAGTAATTTGAGCAAAGGAATTGTTAAAGATGTGCTATGGTTGGCCTTATGGGCTCATGTTCGAACTTGGGAAAGAATTCAGGATTTATGCCTTATATGGAAGCGGGTTTTAAATAGAGTAATTCAGCTAGGTGCCTCGTCGAGAGGGTAATCCTGTGTTATGGGATTTATGTAGCCGATTATATTCGGGACCAAGTCAGAACGGGTAGCTCTCAGTAATGGCCCTAGTGAATTCAAGAGGTAATGTATGGTGCCTAACAATATCGAGTTTATAGGTACAATTAAAGATCAGGCTTGGAAAGCATGCTTATGAGAAGTGGCACAGAATGTTCCGTGATGGCTGGCTTGTGATGTAGCAAATGGGAAGTATGAAATGGTTCGTAGAAGTTGAGATATCATGGTCTCGTGGTTCAAGGTCACTCGAGATGAGTGTAGATGGAATATGTTATGTGTTGAAGAGAGTTGTATTATTTCAAAGCACTCAAAGATAAATTTGAAGGAAAGGGTTTGATTAGCCATAGTTGAATTTGGCATGATTGGGATCTGTGATTAATTCATTCAGTGTGATCAAGTTATGTGTATGATTTGTGACGGTGCGTATCAGGCTTGTCAGTCGTCGCAACTGATGTTACTCAGAAGTCCCCTATTTCTGAGGCTCGTTGTGTAGAAGCAGATTTTGGAAAGGGGTATGGTGGCTTGGATCACTACTTACAGAGTTGCATATTCTACAATTATGGAAATTTACCTATGCGTTGCTATGGTTCTCTTGAAGTGAGTAAAGTGAAAGTTCTTATATGACGAAGTGTTAAGATATTAACAATTTCGCAATTTTGATGAAAAATCATGTTCTATCATATATTGGCACGTTGGGAGCAGTGAGTAGCGTGGAAATTCAAGTGACGATCAAGGTTGCAGTTCGGTGTTGACGAGGACGTCACAGGCTCGGATGATCAAGGAAATGGTTGAATAATTAGAGTAAATTGGTATTGGCTTCAGAGTCACTTGAGATCGATGTTTTGTGAAAAAGGCTTTGTATCATGGTTAAGGATTCTTGATCGCTTTTCAATGTGGGTGCGGCCAATTGCTGGAATGAGCAGACTTGATATTTATTTAAAAAAGATTATGGGAGTGTGTCCCAAGGGAAGATAGTGTAAGTGTGGCATGTAATCATTTGATTGGCTAGAGATTTGAACACAATAAGGGGATGGTGGTAATATCATTAATTTGAGAAATTATGCCTGGAGGGCTCTTTGTTATTGGGTTATAAACTGAGGAGTTTGCTCCGGTTATGATGGTTGTTCGTATGTGATATGAGGAAGAGTGGGTTACTAAGGACCTTTCAAAGGTTATTAGCCAAATTAGTTTAATCGGATATCAGCGTGAGATCAATGGATTGATCTATATACGTGAACAAGGCTTTATATCAGGCCAGTCGTGTTCGTTTCAACGGGGGTTCCTTATGGAGGAATAGTCAGGGTGTTATTTTTGTCATCAGCGATCCCAGGTAATAGTGTAATGCACTGTATGATTTGTGAGATGTCTTGGTAAATTTATGTGATAAGATTTCGCGTGGAGATGATGTTATGTGAGCGGGATGGCTCTCGAGATTCAGATCTTGTACCGCACCTTAGTTGTGCTTGAGTTTTGTAGCATATAGCATTCTATTATCTTAGGGATGGTATTATGCACTTAGTGTGCGCTTGCGATCGAAATTCGATGTTCTATTGTAATAAGCTGATTTAGCTCAAAGTGAAATCTCCTTATATGAGATCTATTTGTGGATCGGCTGGCACGCCGCCATGGATATGCTATTTGGACTGGGTTGCGCCCCGCAACAGTGTGATGTCGAGTCTAGCTTTCTATATGTTATTTCTTTGTGTGTCTCGTTTCCTATCTTCTAAGGGAAGTTCGTATTAGTGTGGGGTTTAGATAATTCTTTTCAGAATTCTATTTCCTACAGTGTTGTGTTCGAATTGGTGGCCTATTGGCGCATGGTAGCATCATATGAGATTTTAATCATTTATGGGTTGGCTTATTGCCTGAGCAATTGTATCGGATAGGGCGACATCCCTTGATCTAGGATTCTGTACAATCCATCAATATGAGGTATGTTATGGAGATAAGCCCATTATCGGGTTCAGAATGAGGGGAAGGCCTTGTCAGGAGTGTATGCCTAATGTTTTGATTGACTCGACAATGGATTATGAATGATGGTACATCTCTTCCATCGTGGCGGTAAGACCTGTATATATCATGGGGTGCAATTGGAGCATCATATCAGTAGGATTTTGGCTAAGTTGATTAGAGAATATTATTGTGGTCCTATGGATTTAGTGTTGCAAAGTAAGAATTCAGTGAAGTTATGCCGTCATGTTTGAGTGCGGCGTGTAGTGATTGATATGGTGATCGTATGTAACAGGCCTAGCATAGGATTCCGGATGTTGGAATCGGGCTCTAAGGCTCATTTGCTTGAATACTAGGGAACATTTTTAGAATTTATCGAGCTTATGAGCTTAGCTAAGTTGTGGTAGCACGGGAAGGGGCGTGAGGTGCTAAACAGTGATTTCAGACTACTCAAGTATAGTTCTCAGCACGTTCGAGGACGAACATATGTTTAAGTGGGAGAGAATGTTATGACCTGACCGGTCATTTTGAGTTCTAGTGCTCTGTTCAGCATTCGGAGGCCATGAACAACTTCATTTCAGGTATTATGACCTGTACGCGCGGTCGGAATTTAATTTTGGAAAGTTCGGAGTTGATTTGGGAAGAGAATCCTCATTTAAGAAGCTAAAAGTTAAAATAATAAACTAGGATTGGAATTTTGAGTAAACATCCCTGGAATCGGGATCTGAAGGTTCCGGCAAGTACGTATGATGATTTGGGACTTGGGCGTATGCCCGCTGCAGGTTTTGGATAACCCGGGACCGTTTCGGCGTCTATTGTGGAAGTAGCATTTTAGAAGAAATTTCATTAGTAGTTGTCTTGGAGTGCGTTCCAGCGATATTAATGTCCATTTGAGATTTCGAGACTAGGATTAGCTCCGTATGGCGATTCTAGAGTTGAGAGCGCAATCAAAAGTGAATTCGGAGGTCCGTAGACCATTTTGAAGCCATTTGGCTAAAGATTGAAGTTGAAGGTTTTTGGAGAGTTTGACTGAGGGGTTGACTGTTTGATATCGGGGTCGGAGTCAAATTTCGAACGTTGGAGTAGGTCCGTAATGTCATTTATGATTTACGTGCAAAATTTAAGGTCAATCGACGTAATTTGATAGGTTTAATCATCGGAAATAGAAGTTGGAAAGTTCAAAGTTCATAAAGCCAAAATTGGGGTGTAATTCATGAATTTAGCGTTGTTTGTTATAATTTGAGGCCTCGAGCAAGTCCGAATGTATTTTAGGATTGGTTGGTATGAGTGGTTGGGGTCCCGAGGGCCTCCAGTGGATTCCGGGTAGTTATAGGATCGAAATTTGGAAGTTTGGAAGGCTGAGTGTGTTGCTTCTGTCAAAACCGCATCTGCGGTTCTTGGACCACAGAAGCGGGACGGCAGATGCGGTCTATAGCTCGCAGAAGCGAAAAGGGGGGCAAGCCCAGGTAACCGCAGAAGTGGCCCAAGGACCGCAGAAGCGGTTCCACTTATGCGGCCCCTAGACCGCAGAAGCGGTCAACACCTTTTAGGCCAATCCGCAGAAGCGGCCAAGAATCCGCAAAAGCGGAACCGCATAAGCGGTGAAAATTCCGCAGAAGCAGAAACGACTGAAGGCAGGAGCATGATTTAAGTCGTGATTTGGTTCATTTCTCTCATATTTTCATGGCTAGGGGCGATTTTGGAGAGCTTCAAGGAGGAGATTTTTGTCGTCAATGTTAAGTTAAGTTATCCCAATTACTTTTGAGTTAAATACATCAATTACATATGGAATTAAGTATGGAAATTAGTGTAAATATTGTGGTTTTGGTTGAAAACCTAGAAAATTCTAATATTAGATTTTAGCCACGATTTTGAGTATGAAATTAGGATAAAATCATATATTTGAGTTCCTAAGGTCATGGGTAACCCTAATCTTCGAGAAATTTTGGATTTCCGGGCACGTGGATCTGAGGGCATTTTGGTCATTTCACTAAATGAAGTGGGGAACTTGTGTAATCTGAATTGTTAACAAGAATTTGAGTATATTCTCATTAGTATATCCTTAATTGGCTAGTTTTGGTGCATTGTGCATTGGATCAAGCCTTCGGAAGGATGTAGAATGCCGACTGCAAGTCTTCGGAGCGAGGTGAGTCTCCTTTCTAATTCTGTGAGGGAGAATTTCCCCATATGTGAGTAAATAGTTATGTGCTCCTGTTTGTGGGGTTACGCACGCACGAGGTGACGAGAGTCCGTGCGTAGCTACTATTATGCTATTGTCCGGGTAGTTAGGACTCAAAAACATGTATACGTGGATTTACTGTGAACGCATTGGTAGCTTGATTTGCTTAACTCACATCGAATTAGTAAGGAAATTTCTAAAAGAATTGAACTTCACTACCTAAATTGTTATAGGAGAATTGGTTTAATATGAATAAATATTTTTCTGATAAGTTCTCATGTGACTGATTGAGCAAGTACTTTATGTGTGCCTGCGTCGCATGGATGATTCGCGAGCAGGATATGTGTTTAAATATAGAACAGGTCGAACACCTCGGTGATTCGAGTGTGTTCAGATCGTTTCTTACTGGTGCGTGTATTATCCAAGATGTGGTTTAGACTTGTATTGAGGTATCATATCATTAGAGTGGTATTGAATTTGAGGTGATCGTTGGGTTCATTAATGAATACGGACAGATTTGATCTCAGGTTGTTAGGAAGATAATATCGAGTTTTGACCCAGAAATCTATTGTGATATCAGTCAAGGGAAGTGGTTTCATGAATGGTTGATCTGAGAGATGATTACAGTTTATAGCGTGTTTCATTCAACGTTAGCAGTATAGGAAAGTGTGGGAATAAGGCTTTAGCTAATAAGAGGTTCTCTGACGGTAATTGGTTGCTAGGGACAATTATTGTGAATAGAAGTTATGATTTCAAGTGTTTGGTTTAGGTGGCATATCATATGTTTTCACCTGAGGGTGCAAGTATGGGTTATTACAGCTGGTTCGGGCTTACTCTAAGTTCAGATGTGAATTTCTGATCTTGTGTATGATTTTCAGAAAGTGCGACGTGGTTCTATGGTTTGGTTTATGGATTAAATGGACTATGAAAGTTCGGTTTTATTGTGTTATCGGGTCTATGCGAGATAGGGTGACGAGGGATCACCCTGGATATATGCTTGGTAAGATTATTTAGCTACTGGTTGGCTTCTAGAACAACTCTCGATACGCTCGAGGACGAGCGTTTGTTTAAGTTGGGGAGGATGTAACGACCTGACCCGTCGGCACGGGAGTTACCACCCCATTTTCCCTGTTTTATGCTTCTACATATTTCATTATATGTGTTTGGAGAATTTGAAGTAATTCGGATAGAGTTCAGTTAGAAATGAGACAATTAGTCTCTTTATGAGAAGATTAGTTTGGAAAAGTCAACCGAATATTGATTTATGAGTTAGAAGGCTCGGAATGTATTTCTGATGATTTGACTAGTTTTGGGTGATGATTTTTTATTTAAGAGCGCAATCGAAATTTAATTTGGAGGTTCGGTGTAGAATTAGGCTTGAATTGGCTAAGGTTGGATTTTTGGCGAATTTCGATTGGTAGGTGAGATTTTGATACGAGGGTAGGAATGGAATTCTGAGAGTTGCAGTAGCTTCATTAGGTGATTTTGGATATGCGTGTAAAGTTTCAGGTCATTCGAAGGTGTTTAGGTCAGGTTTTAGATCAAATGCAAGTTTCGAAAGTTTTAGTTTAACTTAGGATTGAATCCGTAGTAATTCGATGATTTTGATATTTATAATAGTGTTTTTATGTTATGAGAAAGTTTGAATGAAGTAATAGGACATATCTGTGCATTTGGTTGAGGTCCCGAGGGCTTCGGGGTGAATTCGGATGGCTAACGGGGAATATTGAACATGAATAGTGCAGCAGAAATTGCAGAGAAATTTTACTCTATGCGATCCCATAGGTATGTCTGCGATCGCATAGAAGAATTCTAAGGGAGCGAAGATTTGCACTATGCGATCGCGTAAAGGTGTGTGCGATCGCATAGGTCAAGGAGCTTGTATAGTGCGGTCGCGTGGGTGTCAATGCGATCGCGTAGTAGGAAGAAACAGAGCTATGCGATCGCATGGCCTTTCTTGTGATCGCATAAGAGGATTTTCAGGGCCTGAAATTTTTTTCTATGCGATCGCAATGGTATTGAAGCGATCACATAGAAGGGTCGCCTGGACAGAACAGTTTAAGGGTTATTTCAGTCACGACCCACATTATATTTCCACCATTTTTACTCCGCCAAGGGAGCGTTTTGAGTGATTTGAAGAGGGTTTTCAATGGGTATTGATTAGAGGTAACTCTCTTGACTAGAGAATACCATTTTATGGAAGAATCAACACTCAAATTCTTGAAATTGGGTAGAAATTGCGAAGAACTAAGGCTTGGATCTTGAAAACAAATTTTTAGGATTTGAAAGGCCATTTGAACTCCGTTTTTGATAAACGTTATATGTACGGACTCGTGATAAGATGAGGAATACGTTGGAATGATTTTTAGAATTTTTCAAGAAGTGGGACCGGGGCTCGGGTTTTACCAACCTTGTGATTTTAGTACTTTTCGAATATTTTTGATTGGGTTATGTTTCTTTAATCCATATTTATGTATTTGCTATGGTTTTGACTAGATTCGACGCGTGAGGAGGTCGATACAAATGAAAAAGGCATTGTGGACCAGTCTACGGCCGGTTAGAGGTGAGTAGTTTGTATAGAAGCTGGCCTGAGGTTTGAAACCCCGGTTTATCACATTGTGACGCTATTTAGGGTGTGACTCGCATCCCATGGCAGGTGCGGGATTGGCTATGACTGGGGATTGTGACTTGGTCCATCCCGAACAAGAATGTTACTAAATTGGTTATTGATATGCACCATGTGTTGAATATATCTGGGCTTATTGCCATGTTTGGGGCCTTGCGCTGATCTGTAGCATCCTCAGAGGATGGATATCATTGTGATAGCATGTTTTGTATAATAATTGATCTCAGTCCTGTGTTTAATCTCTGTTATGAAATGTTAAGTCACTTTTCCTGAAGTTAAATATCTACAGCACATTCTTCTTAATAAATTGGAAATTGGGAAATTAATTGAATCTGTTACGTGACTCATATGCATATTGTGGACTAACTATAGATCGGGCTACACGCCGCAGTGAATGTTATGATTATATTGCACTTGAGCTGAAGGAGCCCCTCCGGAGTCTGTACACACCCCCAGTGAGCGATGTCGACGTTAAATGGATCGGGCTGTATGCCACGGCATGTTCATGTGCATTTGCATTGTATTTTTACATTATACTTGACTGTTATATTTTAAGTTGTTTGTTGTTAGCTAGTAGTAAGGTGTCGGACGGTTAGTTTTAGATTTACTTTGTGGCATTTCATGAATTTCTCACCCTTAGACATTTTGTATGCTTATTACTCACTGAGTTGGTAGTACTCAGCCCTACTCCCTACACCTTGTGTGCAGATTCAGGTGCACTGGAGACTTAGCTGAGCAGTCTTTGTTCCAAAGATTATCAAAGTTGTTTAGGGAACTGCTTGACGTTCGCAGGACCTGACTACTCTTCCTGTTTCAGTTTTATTTATATATATACATTCCAAGACTTGTGTATTTTCGTTCAGATATTATTATCCAGTTCATTTTAGAAACTCTAGACTCGTGACCCCAGATCCCTTGGGAAAGTTTTTATCAGACTTCGTATTTCTCAGTATTATTCTTCTATAAATATTGGATTATTATTCTAAAACTATTATATCCTCCCGAAATTGTCGGTTTTGAGAGTTATTTTGATATGAGAATGATGGTTGGTCATGCTTGACTAGCTTTAGGGTTGGGCGGCCTAACGATCGGGTTGGGTCATGACAATACTATTATCCCTTGTTGCTTATTGCGAGTAGTGAACTCAACCACTTGTACACCTATTCGATTCCAGCAAGTATTCCTTCACCATCTCCCTTTTGTCCAGAATTAAGCACAACCAAATCACCATTAGCCTTTTCATTAACAGTTACACTTTGCTATCCTCCATTAGGTTGCTAAAACATCTGCTGCACACTAGTTAATTAATGTTGCCAGCCTAGCTATAAAGAGAATTGATCGCTTTTGTCGCTTTATTCGCTTTCTCGCTTCTCAATTTTCAAGAAAATTAAAGCGATCGATTTTGTGTACCTGATATGCTTCAGATCAATGCCTCGTTTAGCATCGGTTCTCGCTTTAAGCGAGGAAGCAATCACTTTTAAAAACACTGAGGCAAGCAAGCACACAGCTCTACTACTCCTACACTACATTTTTCTAACACTCATGTTGAACAAATTATTAAGGAGGCCCTTATACCCTCGACAAGGAATGGCATATTTATCTAGCAGAAAACTACACTATTCTTCCCCCATGGAGAACGACATTTATCTTTAGCACAAACCAAACAAATTCTATCTAACAAGCAGCTGTCCAGGAAAATATTGGATTTTGGTCTAACAAAAACTTAGAAGTCCCATTTGGTGAATGAATTCAAAGATAACAAAGCCTATTTATAGAATTAGGCTCATAAATCTGCTAGGATTTTAAAATAAATTACTAATCTTGGAGGATAAAAGAGGAAGAATTAATTAATAATTCATTCTTTTCTGGAATAAGTATCAAATTAGATAGGAAACTACAGCAATCAGAGACCATAAGATTGTAAAATATTGAAATAGAAGAGCACCAACCTGAGATTGCTAGAATTCTCGTTTCTCTAGCTTTAAAAATTCCTTCAATCTGGAACGAGGTGGGCGAGAAGATGCAAAACAGTACCTAAGAGAAAGGGGAAACGGGAATTCTCCCTTTTAGATGGTAATAACACTACCCAAAGTAGGGTGAGAATGTACAGAAATTAACATACAGTACATGAAGAGAAAATTCGTCAGTATACAATTGAAGCCAGAAACCCTAGTCCACAAAGATTTTAGCAAGGAGACCTAGTGCTGCTATAATATAGCTGAGGAGAGTCTTTTGCCCTTTTGAAATTGAAAAAATAAAATTTCACCTAGAGTATATTGGGGGGAACATTATATTTTTTTTGGAGGGAATATTATATTTTAGCCAAATATTTTGTTGAATTTTTAGAGCACATTTATAAAGTGTTGCTTTTCCAATTATAATAAGAGCACGCTTAAAAAGAGTGACATATTTTCAAGTAAATGTTTCCAATTCTTTTATAATTTGGCAACGTTTAATAAGTACGGCCTAATAAATTAAAGAGAAAATTTTAAAAGCGTAACCAAATATTTCGTACCCAAAAGCTCATACAAAGGCCACCCGTTTAAAGTGTGCCCACATATATTTTTGGCCACACTTTTCCGGCGTTTTCTAAATTTAGTGTGGCGTTAGACCATAATTATTGTAGTGTTGTATTGTGACATTTAATTGGTTTTTGAGGCTAGGATTGTTACGAGCATGTTGTCTTTGTTGCGAATATTTTTGAAGTATGGCATAAGTAAAAAGAAGTGTATGTGAGCACATATTATAAGGTTTAATTTTTGCCACCAACCAAAGTCATTAGTATAGTGTGCTTCAAAGGTATTAAATATGTAGAGTGCTCAAAGATAGAATTATTTGACTCCATAGTTTTTTATTATGAGAAAAAAAAATTTGCCGAAGAAATTTAGAAACTTGCACAAATATTGTAGGTGATATTCTTTAATTTGTCCCAATATACGTAAAGTCTGAGATCGAACTGAAACTTGATAAAAAATTTGTGTCGACCTATAATACTTTAAGTCGAGCTAGTGCTTGCCTTGAATCTATAGTAAGTTAACGGTAATGGCACCGTTAATATACAACGCCAGGTTTTCTGGCGTTGAACTTGTCAGACTTGTTCAACGCCATAATTCATGGCATTGTACACTTTATTGTTTCTGACCCAGCACTAACAGTAGTATACAATAATTGAGACAGTACAATGCCAACTTATTTGGCGTTGTATATTATAAAAAAAACCATCCCGGCTCTTCGTTTTTTATATAAAGAGGTTACAATCGTATAGAAATGCATTAAAAAATTTTTTTAACTCTTCTTGCTTTATTATTCTTAAATTCTACATCATTTCTTCATTATGTCTGAAGAGCGTAGGATAAGAGTTCCATTATATTGGGGTGGTGAGGTTATGATGAAGAATAACTCTGTCAGCTACAGTTTACCTGCTAAGTGTCATGTTAAATTGCCATTGACAATGGAGTACGATACATTGATATCGTTGTTATGCAAATAATAAGTGTGAGGAAATGTTCCGCCATACTTAAAGTTACCGGAAGATATATGTATTCTGTCGCTCCGCAAGGGGTTGCTTTTTACTCGAGTTTAACATCGACGATGATGAAAATTTGCGTGATTTTTTTAGGACTCCGGACGAATGTCGTGATTTTCTTGTAATCACAATGTTGGAGATGTACGTGAAGGTCGAAGACGTTCAAAAAAATGAGGTTGTGCGAAGTCAAGATAACCCCCAGTCATCGAGTGGTTATTCTGGAACAGGTTTTGCCGGGCAAGTTCCGGATGAAAGAGTTATCTTTGATTAAACCTTATCACTGCCTGTGAATGAGCAACGGGAAAATAATTTATACCATGCTTTCCATAACTAACAAGACGACTGGTAAATTTTAATTTTTATTTGTGGCCATTATGTATATTTTTATTATATTGAATTTACAGTAACACTCGCATATTTAATAGGGTTACCGGCCAGATATGAATTTTACAAGTGGCCCATCCGGTAGTCATCACCTAATTGATAACGTCCAATATGGAATTTCATCACATTACGACTTGTAAGTGAAGTGGTTTACGTAAATTATGGAAATTATTTATTAATTTATTAGCTTATATTTTTGTTGATTATGCAGTGAAAACGAGCAAGTTGAACTCACTCAATTGCCCGAATATGATGTATTACATCGGGACCTGGCAGATGCTCAGAGCGAGGACCAGAATAATGATTACGACAAAAATGCGGATGAATGCGGTGATGAGATACCCTTCGATCGTGAGGATGGTGATGCTGAGGAAGAACCTAATTTGAAGAGAGATCCCCCAAGACGAAAAGTGTGTGAGTCTGAAGTGTCGTTTCATTCAAAAGAGATTTCTTACATTTATAATTTGCCAACCATGTCGGATGTGGGAGCTCTCACAAGGGATTTTGATGAAATCCGGACAGCAATTTGTGGGATGAATCTAGACCAACGATGCTTGCAAAAGGGATGCTTTTTCCTGATAAAATTCGCCTAACCAGGGCTGTAAAATGCAAAACGTAAAGAACTGTCATGAGATGCAGGTAGCGGAGTCAAGTCTAACGGTATACAAGGTTATTTGCCACAGGTGGTTTTGGCCATGTAATTGGATGCTGCGTGTGACAAAGAAGAAGACAGGTATGTGAAAAGTGGGTAAATACATACCCGCCCACACATGCGAAATGGACACATTCAACAGGAATCACTTCAACTTAGATATTGACTTGATTTCTCTTGTTCTTATTCCATACGTTGAACAGTCCATAAGGTATAAAATCAAAGAGTGCATTACATCTGTCCAACAGGAATATGGCCATACCATAACTAAAAGAAAGGCATTTCTCGGGCGCAAACGAGCGTTTGAAATAGTGTATGATAACTGGGATAAGTCATTTGCATATCTGTCTAGGTACATGGCTGCACTGCAGTATTTCAACCCTGGGATGGTTATTGAGTGGAAGCTTGAGCGAAGTGTAGGTAAACTAAAATATATATTCAATTACGTGTTCTGGGTGTTTACACCAGCAATTGTTGGTTTTCCGCATTGTTGCCCTATCATATCCATAGACGGCACTCATGTCAATGGAAAGTACAATATCAAGCTATTAATAGCCGTGGCAGTAGATGCTAATTGACAAATATTTCCTCTAGCTTTTGCTATTTGTGCCAATGAAAGCCAAAAGACGTGGATGTTATTTTTGAACCACTTGATAGAGCACGTTGTGAAACAATGTTCCGGTATCTGTCTAATATCTTATCGGCACAGTGGTATCTTAAGTTCTGTGGAGAACTTGCGTGCATGGCAAGAACCTTATGCCTACCATCGTTACTGTGTTAGGCATTTGAAAGCCAATTTCCAGAAGGCATATCCCAATAAGGATTTGCATGATTTGATGTGGATGGCAGCAACAGATCCCCAACAACATATGGAATATATCGGGCAACAAGACGAGGCAGCCTATCGTTGGTTAATGCGACATGACCCTGAAAAGTGGACTTTGCATGCGGATGATGGTAGACGATGGGGAACTCTGACTACAAATGTGTCAGAGTCTTTCAACTAGTTATTAAAGTCGGTAAGACGATTGCTTGTCACAGCCATGGTGCGGATGTTGTTCAAGCAGATGGCAGAGAGGTTTGTTGAAAGATCTGCGGCTGCAACGACATTGATGGAAAGTGGAATAGAATTTATGCATGTGCCAATGGTGATATTTGAGAAATACAGACGACGAGCAAATTAGCATTCCTGTTTGCAATATGATAATGACAGAAATATTTTTGAAGTTCGCACCTCTATCCATCAAAATCGCGGTAATAATGTGCATATTGTGAATGAAGCTGCAAGCTTATGCTCTGGTGGAATATGGTCCATCTACCACATGCCTTGCTCATATGCCATCAAGTTCTTTCAACATGTTGGTTTAGGTACAACCAACTATATTGATCAACAATATAGCATTTCCAAAACCACTGGGCGGTGAGCATTATTGGCCTCCTGCACCATTTAAAAAGGTGCGTAACAAGTCCTATTTGCGTAAAATACAGGTGAAGAAGAGAATGCGTATATGGAACCAAATGGATGTTAGTGATACAGTGTATGCGTGAAAATGTGGTATATGCTCGCAAACTGGACACGGCTGTAGAAAATGTCCTTTGGGTGGCAACAGTAATCAAGCTCGGGGTGGGTGTTCTTCTAGTGTACCTAACTACCTATGAGTTATAATACTTAGTTATTATGTGTATGTTGGTTGATTTATGAAATAAAATTATGTTTGATTACTATCTAGCCAATGACCAATCTTGTTTTTCACCTTTTTTTGTTTTTTTTTTCTTTTGCTTTTACTTCTGTTCTATATGTAAATGTAACACGAATTTCATTAAAGTAATGTGTGTGTTGTCTTGTAGAACTGAAAAAGCTGACTGGATGACATAAAGTAGACTTATCAATGTAATAAGATTTAACACGCAAAATACAACGCCATCATACCTGGCGTTGTGCGTCTGATGTCTTGTCGAACTGAAAAAGCTGGCCGGATGACATAAAGTGAAATTGTCAACATCATAATATTTAATGCGCAAAATACAACGCCATCAAACCTGGAGTTGTGCGTTAGACCATAATTATTGCAGTGGTGTATTGTGACATTCAATTAGTTTTTGAGGCTAGGATTGTTACGAGCATGTTGTCTTTGTTGTGAATATTTTTGAAGTATGGCATGAGTAAAGAGAAGTGTATATGAGCACATATTATAAGGTTTAATTTTTGCCACCAACCAAAGTCATTAGTATAGTGTGCTTCAAAAGTATTAAATATGTAGAGTGCTCAAAGATAGAATTATTTGTTGACTCCATAGTTTTTTATTACGAGAAAAAAAATTAGCCGAAGAAATTTAAAAACTTGGACAAATATTGTAGGTGATATTCTTTAATTTATCCCAATATACGTAAAGTCTGAGATCGAACTGAAACTTGATAAAAATTTGAGTCGACCTATAATACTTTAAGTCGAGCTTGTGCTTGCCTTGAATCTACTCGAACATGATTTTGCACAAAAATAATCTCCTATAACTAGTTACAATTTAAATTGAAGAAATAATAATCCTAACTATCGCCCATTGCAAATGGTTTTTCAGTTATATAAATCTTATTTTCGTGGGATTGATAATCAGTAGAATATAATACAGAAAATTGGTAAATAAAACACGTGAGACTTTAAAGGGTCACTTTTTTGAATAAGTGACCTCCAATGACATTTACCGTTTAAACAGAAGAAAATAAACTCACAAAAATATCTCAATTGTTTTATTTATCGATCTCTGTATTATTTTTTACTAATCTTATATGGAAAGGGTTAGACAAGTGACTTAAGATTTGTAATGAGCCATATAATCAAAAATTCTATCATTCTCTTCAAATTAAATTTGGATTAGTAAAAAGTGAAAAATCCATATTTTCACTTTTTACTAATCCAAATCATATATTAAGTTGGATTACCAAAAACTTAGCAGTATATTAATATACAGTACTCCCCCCCCAGCTCCCCATCATATCTCAAACCATAAGACATCTCATTACAATCCGTATTCTAGGGTTTCTAAAAAATTCTTGCATTGCTATGGCTATGGCTACAACAGATAATGGATATGAATGGAAGAAAAAATTGCCACCAGGCTTCATATTCAAGCCGAAGGATGAAGAACTGAATTTATATCTGAGAACTAAGAGTAGCAATGGTTATATTCGACCTGGAATTATCAATGAGTTTGATATTTATAAGTATGACCCTAAAGAGCTATCTGGTATATTTTCTTAACACTAGCTATTACAATTTCACAGCTTTTCTTGAAGACTATTGTTGATCACGCATGATAATTTTGTTTACTAAATTGAGTTTCTTAGATTTTTCTTCTTGCTGTCCAGTTCATATTAATTTTATCTTTGTATTATCCGAACTTGATCAACTTTGTTCTCTGTTATACTTTAGCCCATTCACACCCTTGGTTTAATAAACTGTATCGTATATATTAGCCCTTGCCATCAACAAAGCCCTAACATGAAATTGGTCGAGTAGTCCACGCAGAGGCAGAATCATAATTTAAAGATAATGAGTTCAGAATTCAACTACTTTTAAGTTATTGAGTTGTAAATTAATAATTTGTATATATTCAATAAATTTTTGAAGGTAAATATAGTGTTCGGATTAAAGTTATTGGATTAGCCGAACTCGCGTCCAAAAGTTCTTGCTCCGCCCCAGACTCCATGTGTCCAAATTCTTTGACACGTACCCTCTGGTTAGCGTAAGGAGTCAAGGGCGAAAACCGAAACTTTTTTTCTAATGATTATTAAACCAATAACCTAACGGGGAAAAGTTGCTCAATTTTGAGTTGTACATGACAATATTTAACGTTGTTTTCCTAAGAATTATTGTTCAAGAATATATTGGTAACTAATCTGAGTTTGGTTTTTGGTGCTAGGGTTTGCTATTAAACATACCGAAGGACGTATGTACTTCTTTACTCCATTAACAAATAAGTTTGAAAATGGAAAGAAAATCCAGAGAAAGATATATTCTGATAAAGGGTTTTGGAAAGCCTCACAAGCACGTAGTGATCATAATGACCAGAATGGAGCTGTCATTGGAACAAAAACTAACCTTGTTTACTATGAATGTAAAGGTCAAAAGAAATCCAAAGGCACAAAAACTTCTTGGCTTATGCAGGAGTTTAGATTCCCAAAAGATCATCATCCTCGTCCACTATTCCATGGGGTAACTTTCTTACTCTTGCTTTCAATTTTATTTAGTATGCAGTTGGAATTTTTTGAATTTTGGATCTTAGACATAACCTGATATATGATTTGATCAAAGACTTCAAAAGGAATCAGAAACAATCTTTTACTATCAGATCATGCTTTTATCTATTGTAGTCGGTGGTGAAACCAGGAATTTTATTAAAGGTATTCAAACTTAAAATAAGTAAAAAAAACCCGATAAAGGGTGTTCAATATATATATATAAATATATATATATATATATAATTTCTATTACATAGGATTAACAAATGTAAAGGAGATAGAGAATAGTGGAAATCGGATCATACATTTTGTGTGAAAGACTCTTACTAACATCATTAGACTATAAACGATATACTCCTATTCTATTATTCATAAAAAGTTTCCTTTAATTAATTCTTTTTTTCTTCTTTTTGAAGACTATTCTTGGAAATATTTGGCTTTCTGTTGCTGTTTTTGTTTTTGTTTCCGTTTTGTTTTTCATTTTTATGTTTTTTTTTTTTTTTTGGTTGTAGACAACTAAGGAGCTCACACTTTGTGTGATCTACTATAATGGCGCAACAAAGGATGATGACCAAGTAGATAGGTTGAAACAATATAATCATCTGATTCCTCGGCAAACTCCAAATCCTAAGCTTCCTTTCAACCAAAATTTTGATCTATCACCATATACTTTTCATATCCATCATAACCCTAATTATATTTCTCATAATGATAATAGTTCCCAAGATACTCCAAATTCTTACTCTGATTTTGTTGACAATTCTGTCCATCTCCAACAATACCAATCTCAAATTACTAGTGACATAATTGCAATCGGCAAAGGATTGCCAGTTGAACACCCTTCACTAGAAAATAATACCGAAAATCCAATCATTTCAACCCTGCACCAAGATTTACCTCCACTGCCCTCTTATGACGCTATGGATAATCTTGGCAATTTTTCCTCCATTTCTCAAAACTCTGATTTAGCTGGATTTGATCCATCCATATATCCCAATTTCAATAATATTAATGCTTATATGGGGGATGAAATAGATAGTGATATTTTTCGGCATGATATTGTTGATTTTGGTCCTTGGCCTACCTCAAGCAACTCAACAATGTTGTTCCCAGGAAGTTGTTCATATAGTTCAAGTGCTGACCAAAATGAATTGAAAACAAATGACACCCCAATTTCTCAAGATAATCAGAATTCTTCAAGTGGTAGCCAAGATTTGCAGCTAAAGATGAAGAAGATCAAACTATAGAGGCTTTATATGTCATAGATCCAAATGGAGTACTGTTTTCAGATATGTAATTTGTTTATTTCTCTATTTTTATGCACTCTTTTTTGAGTATTAAA
Organism: Nicotiana noctiflora; assembly: GCA_032618575.1. NCBI lineage: Eukaryota > Viridiplantae > Streptophyta > Magnoliopsida > Solanales > Solanaceae > Nicotiana > Nicotiana noctiflora. The sequence continues at coordinate 636,980 of JASVEL010012251.1, read as the reverse complement.
TGTGACACTCTGATGAGTTTTCAATCGTAGGCAGTATTTGTTTGATTCTCCGTTGGTTGAGACAAAGACATATTTGATAATGTTTTCTTTTGTTGTTATGGCCTTTGCCAATTCTATCTTGATTGAAATTAAAGCGCAGTGTACTATTATTGTTTTTGACTTTGTTCTTCAAATTATGGAAAAATTTGTATCTATTTAATTTAAATTTTATCTGGCTAAATAAAGCAGACAAGTCTTTGGCATATATTTATATTATAATCAACTATTCATTCTACTGAGAAATACGATTTCCGTCTGCAGAAATGTCATGTCCATTCAGCATGTAATATTAATTTTTTGAATATTAGAAATGAATTGTTCATAGTTTTAATGTGGATTGTAAAATCAACAATAAATGTTTGTTTTTTTTTTTTGTCAAAAGTGCTTTTGGCAAAGCTTTTGGAAAGAAAAAACTTTTGCATATAAGGCAGTTTTGAATAAGCACAAAAATATAGTTTCTCTCCAAAAGCATTTTTTGAGAACCACTTTTCAGAAAAATACACTTAGAAAGAGTTTTTTTAAGTTTGGCCAAATACTAATTGGTGCTCAGAAATACTTTTCAAACTAATTAGTCAAACACAAACTGTTTCTCCCTAAAAGTACTTTTGAGAAAAATATTTAAAAAAAAAATACTTAACAAAATAAACTGATTTTTGCAGCTTGACCGAAACAGGGTATAAGTCCTCGAAGCCACTGATTTCTGTAGACATTTAATGCTGAAGTATAGTAATTTGAAAAAGAGTTGCAATTTTCATATCTTAGTTGTTCATTTCCTCTACTTATACAAGAAAACATAACAAAGAAAATCATTTACTCTCTTTTTTAAAAAAAATATATATCATTAAGCACCTGTGTTGCTATGACACTGAAAATAATTAACAGGGTAGACTGAACTTGGGGTTATTAAACTTGAAAAGAAAACCAAACAACCTAATTAAAAGTGGATAGAGAACGATAGATTTATTCGCATTAGTGTTTTAGATCAAATAAAAAATTCAAGTCACTTATGATATATGTATTAAATATACATATTTTGATTTAAAAATAATTGTCAAAGAGAAAATGATCCCTTTATATATTCCTCTTGGTACCAGTCATTGTCAATGATATAAATTTCCAGAATTCCTGGGAAGGTACAATTTTATTTTTTAAATTATAATTGTAGTACAATTTTAAGTAGTGATATTTCCAATTTGAGGCACACATAAACCGAGTTGGAAACCTAAATAGGTTATTTTTAGACTGTAAGGACCCTTTTAAGTTTTAAAAAAAAAAAAAGATGACCATTCTATATACAACGCCAGAAAACATGGCATCGTAAGTTAACGGTAACGGCACCGTTAATATACAACGCCAGGTTTTCTGGCGTTGAACTTGTCAGACTAGTTCAACGCCATAATTCCTACCGTTGTACACTTTGTTGTTTCTGACCCAGCATTAACAGTAGTATACAATAATTGAGACAGTACAACGCCAACTTATTTGGCGTTGTATATTAAAAAAAAAACCATCTCGGCTCTTCGTTTTCTATATAAAGAGGTTACAATCATATAGAAATGCATTCAAAAATTTTTTTAACTCTTCTTGCTCTATTATTCTTAAATTCTACAGCATTTCTTCATTATGTCTGAAGAGCGTAGGATAAGAGTTTCATTATATTGGGGTGGTGAGGTTATGATGAAGAATAACTCCGTCGGCTACAGTTTACCTGCTAAGTGTCATGTTAAATTGCCATTGAAGGAGTACGATACATTGATATCGTTATTATGCAAAAAATAAGTGTGAGGAAATATTCCGTCATACTTAAAATTACCGGAAGATATTTGTATTCCGTCACTCCGCAAAGGGTTGCTTTTTACTCGGAGTTTAACATCTACGATGATGAAAATTTGCATGATTTTTGGAGGACTCCGGACGAATGTCGTGATTTTCTTGTAATCACAATGTTGGAGATGTACGTGAAGGTCGAAGACGTTCAAACAAATGTGGTTGTGCGAAGTCAAGATAACCCCCAGTCATCGAGTGGTTATTGTCGAACAGTTTTTGCCGGACAAGTTCCGGATGAAAGAGTTATCTTTGATTTAAACTTATCACCGCCTGTGAATGAGAAATGGAAAATAATTTATACCCTGCTTTCCATAACTAACAAGACGACTTGTAAATTTTAATTTTTATTTGTGGTAATTATGTAACTCGCATATTTAATAGGGGGTACCGGCCAGATATGAAATTTACAAGTGGCCCATCCGGTAGTCATCACCTAATTGATAATGTCCAACATGGAATTTCATCACATTACGACTTGTAAGTGAAGTGGTTTACGTAAATTATGGAAATTATTTATTAATTTATTAGCTTATATTTTTGTTGATTATGGAGTGAAAACGAGCAAGTTGAACTCGCTCAATTGCCCGAATATGATGTATTACATCAGGACATGGTAGATGTTCAAAGCGAGGAGCAGAACAATGATTACGACAATAATGCGGATGAATCCGGTGATGAGACACCCTTTGATCGTGAGGATGGTGATGCTGAGGATGATGAGGAAGAACCTGATTTGAAGAGAGACCCCCCAAAGACGAAGAGTGTATAAGTCTGAAGTGCTGTTTCATTCAAGAGAGATTCCTTACATTGATAAGTTGCCAACCATGTCGGATGTGGAAGCTCTCACAAGGGATTTTGATGAAATCTGGACAGCAATTTGTGGGATGAATCTAGACCAACGGTGATTGCAAATGGGATGTTTTTTCCTGATAAAGTGCGCCTAACAAGGGCTGTAAAATGCACAACGTAAAAAACTGTCATGAGATGCAGGTAGCGGAGTCAAGTCCAACAGTATACAAGGTTATTTGCCCAGGTGGTTTTGGCCATGTAATTGGATGCTACATGCGACAAAGAAGAAGACGGGTATGTGAAAAGTGGGTAAATACATTCCTACCCACACATGTGAAATGGACACATTCAACGGGAATCACTTCAACTTAGATATTGACTTGATTTCTCTTGTTCTTATTCCACACGTTGAACAGTCCATAAGGTATAAAATCAAATAGTGCATTACATCAGTCCAGCAGGAATATGGCCATACCATAACAAAAAGAAAGGCATTTCTCGGGCGCAAACGAGCGTTTGAAATAGTGTATGGTAACAGGGATAAGTCATTTTCATATCTGCCTAGGTACAGGGCTGCACTGCAGCATTTCAACCCTGGGATGGTTATTGAGTGGAAGCTTGAGCGAAGTGTAGGTAAACCAAAATATATATTCAATTACGTGTTCTGGGCGTTTACACCAGCAATTGTTGGTTTTCCGCATTGTTGCCCTATAATATCCATAGACGGCACTCATGTCAATGGAAAGTACGATATCAAGCTATTAATAGCCGTGACAGTAGATGCTAATTGACAGATATTTCCTCTAGCTTTTGCTATTTGTGCCAATGAAAGCTAAGAGACGCGGAAGCTATTTTTGAACCACTTGAAAGAGTACATTGTGAAACAACGTTCCGGTATCTGTCGAATATTTGATCGGCACAGTGGTATCTTAAGTTTTGTGGAGAACTTGCCTATATGGCAAGAACCTTATGCCTACCATCGTTACTGTGTTAGGCATTTGAAAGCCAATTTCCAGAAGGCATATCCCAAAATGGATTTGCATAATTTGATGTGGATGGCACCAACAGGTCACCAACAACATAAATTCCGGAGGCACAAGAAATATATCAGGCAACAAGACGAGGCAGCCTATCGTTGGTTAATGCGACATGACCCTGAAAAGTGGACTTTGCATGCGGATGGTGGCAGATGATGGGTAACTCTGACTACAAATGTGTCAGAGTCTTTCAACTAGTTATTGAAGTCGGCAAGACGATTGCTTGTCACAGCCATGGTGCAGATGTCGTTCAAGTAGATGGCAGAGAGGATTGTTGAAATATCTGCGGTTGCAACATCATTGATGGAAAGTGGTATTGAATTTATGCATGTGCCAATGGCGAGATTTGAGAAATACATACGACGAGCACATTAGCATTCATTTTTGCAGTATGATAATGACAGAAATGTTTTTGAAGTTCGCACCGCTATCCATCAAAATTGCGATAATAATGTGCATACTGTGAATGAAGCTGCAAGGTTATGCTCTTGTGGAAAATGGTCCATTGTCTTGCTCACATGCCATCAAGTGCTTTCAACATGTTGGTTTAGGTACAACCAACTATGTTGATCAACAATATAGCATTTCCAAGTACCTAAACACATATAGTAGTTAGTTGCAACCACTGGGCGTTGAGCATTATTGGCCTCCTGCACCATTTAAAATGGTGTTTAACAAGTCCTATTTGCGCAAAATACAGGTGAAGAAGAGAATGCGTATAATAACCAAATGGATGTTAATGGTACAGTTTATGCGCGAAAATGTGGTATATGCTCGCAAACTGTACACGACCGTAGAAAATGTCCTTTGGGTGGCAATAGTAATCAAGCTCGGGGTGGGTGTTCTCCTAGTGCACCTAACTACCTATGAGTTGTAATAATTAGTTATTATGTGTATGTTGGTTAATTTATGAAATAAAATTATGTTTGATTACTGTCTAGCCAATTACCAATCTTGTTTTTCACCTTTTTTTTCTTTGCTTTTACTTCTGTTCTATATGTAAATGTAACACGAATTTCATTAAAGTAATGTGTGTGTTGTCTTGTAGAACTGAAAAAGCTGACTAGATGACATAAAGTAGACTTATCAATGTCATAAGATTTAACACGCAAAATAAAATGCCATCATACTCGGCGTTGTGCGTGTGATGTCTTTTCGAATTGAAAAAGCTGGCCGGATGACATAAAGTGGAATTGTCAACATCATAATATTTAATGCGCAAATACAATGCCATCAAACCTGGAGTTGTGCGTGTGATGTCTTGCCAAACTGAAAAAGCTGGCCAGATGACATAAAGTGGAATCGTCAATATTATAATATTTAATGCGTAAAATACAACGCCATCAAACTTGTGTTGTGTGTGTGTTAACTCACCTATAAATAACGGGCTCATTGTAGTCATTTTCTGTGCTAAAAAATTTACTAAACGCAAATATTTCTTTCAACTTGGATATTTTTTAACTAAAAGTAAATGGCTCAACCTCGTACACCAGTGTGTTACTGTGGAAAAGCTTGTGCGCTGCAAACTTGTTGGGAAGGTCGTGATGTTGAACATGGCTACTGGATGTGTATGAACGAGTTGTACAAGGTCCCCGGCGAACCTATGTGTGAGTTTATTGAATGGGATGATGAACAATGTTACCAAGAATGTTATAGAGAACAAATGCTAAGTCTTCATAATATATGGTTAGCCCAAGCAGATAAACAAAGCCGAAGCAATAGATTAATGAAAGAAATGAGGGAGGATCTGAGGGAGGTAAAAGATAAAACATGGAGAGCAGAATGGAATTATGCAGCACTGAAAGAACAAAGAATAAAACATAAACAGGAAATTGCGGAACTAAAGGCGAGAGTGAAAGAGTTAGAAGACAAAAAAGAAAAACTGGAAGAACGATTTAAGTGGTTAGAACGCATAATAAAGGGAAGCCGGGACTAAACAATTCCTACTATGTGTTTAGTTCATTTTTATGTTTGTCTTTCTGATTTACTCATGTTTAAGTGGCATTTAAGTTAAAGTGGATGAGTATGTTTGTGTTTGTGTTATACTAATTTATGTTTAAGTGGAAGATTATGTTTGTGTTCATGTTGTACTAATTTAAGTTTCAGTGGCACTTAAGTTTAAGTCCTTGTGCTATTATACGAAACAATAAAACAAATGGAGAACTAAAAAAGTAATGGAGATATTCAATTAAATATTGTTGTGACAAAAAATTATTTACAACAAATACACAAAAAAGGAAGGCCGGTCCAGTCAAGTCCCGCATCCGGTGTGTCTCAATGTAGCCGTCGGCCTGAGGCGCATCCCCGCCCGTCCAGGTACGCTATTAGGACCATCATCATCAAATTTTCTCCTTATAGCTGGATGTGGCGCAGGATGACATGCAACGGTGGTGCTGTCAGGTCCAATAGAAGGCTACATAATAAAATAAAAATTAATTATAAAATCACATAATAATTTATAACAATTTATATTGTCTTACCATAATAACGTCTGGATCCTGAATGTAGTCATTTGTCGCATCGTCAACTTAAGCCTGAAAAAGGAGATTAATATAGTGTGATAAATAAAATAAGTCATAGTCAAAACAAATTCAAATTCAAAACTAATAAACTCATACCTGCGCATGAGAAGAGCTCCCACAACTCAGTAGGCGGCCACTAAATAAATCCCGTGTCGGTCGACCCTCATCAGTGGTAGATGGGTCAGGGAAATATGTACCCCAATCCACTGCTTGATAATTAGAGCCCGTGATTAATACTTGACCCGATGGGGTCATCTGTGAAGGGCTCGGAGTGTCATAAATACCAAGGCTGTAACACGACATGTCCATCTCATGCATGCCACATGTCATATCAGCAGCAACATCATCATCAGGAGCATCACCGCCCCCTTCTAAACACCACCTCCTCGGGCAGCATGAGGTCGCCGGGCAGTACCTGGTCGTCGGGGAGCAGCAGGTCGTCGTGCCCCAGTAGCTCGTGGAATACCACGACCTCGCTGGTACGTGGCTGGGTCAATATAATCAGCAACGTGTGCCAACCACTGATCCGATCTGGCTCGCTGCAATGTCTCGATAGCCACTGCCATGAATCGCCGACCATAATCTTGGAAGACCATAGGATCGTGGACATAACTTTGCATCTGCTGCCCTATATGGTAGACGGTATGCAATCCAATAGCCTGCACAAAAGTAAAGAATGTAAACTAGGTATTTCTCACAACATTATATGTATATAATTAAATATAACATAAAACTTACTAGAGCCTCGTGTCTCCCGGCGTATGAGATGTACCACCCTTCTACCTGATGAACTCGGTTATCGATAAAAAGTCGAGAGATTGTGCAGTACCATGCCATATATCCATCAATAGGATAGTGCTACGGAGGTGGGATCAAATCACCTCGTCTATCCCAAATAAACAGCTAAGTGTGAAGCCAATCAATAAAGGTGTCGTCCACCCTGGACCGATCATTCCTCTCATAATGTAAGGGATGCCATGCAGGCGGAGGTGGTATAGGTTGCAGCAGGCCAAATAGACGCGAAATCCATTCCGAGGCATGATGCTCCACGATATCGAGGCATGTAAGAGGGACAAAAGTCCTCCAAATATGCAGGCTGAACGTACAATATGCTGGCAAGTAGCCATCAGGTCCTCGCTATACATCGTCCAGATGAACTATCAAATAACAACACAAATTGTTAGTATGCAGAACACTAAATTAAATAATAACTGCTACATTTAGTTAGATATTCACATGTGCGTCCTCGAGGAAGTCCAACACATCCTGATGCCGGAAAGATTATGATGGTCATCATACGCTCGTGAAAGTCTATGCCGCATAACCTACCTACAAGCTAAAGGCAGATGTGGAATGTCTACATCAGCTGGTAGTTGTGGTAGAGGTGGCCTAAGCTGCAGAAATCGCTCCCACACCCAAACCTAACATAGAGAGTTGATGTATAGTGTGAGATAAACTATAGCTAGGTAAATTTGTAACTAACGGACATTTTCATTGAATATGTTCTCACATGTAGAAGCTGCAGGAAGCCACAAACGTCTCTATGTATGCTCATGGAAGCCCGGCACATCTGCCTATACAAAAATGCGAGGACAGCACCACCCCAGCTGTAGGTGGCTATATCCTCAAACTGGATAATAAGATGGAGAAACCGGGGGCTGACTAGGTTCCCCGAAGTGTTCGGGAACAAGACCCTCCCAAATAGAAGGAGCAGCAATAGCCTAGTATAGCGGAGTACATCCGCCTCCTCTGACTGGTCTGTGATAGTATCGTGGAGCTGCTCTAGGCACTATCGAATGGGGGATAACGGTATGCGACTGATCCCAGCCCTGGGATCATCGGCCTCCAGCCTCAAACCTGTGAGCATGTGCAGCATATCCCAATACGACTCTCGCGGTGTCACGACCCGGATTTCCCACCATCGGGGTCATGATGGCGCCTACTAAATAGAAGCTAGGCAAGCCAAATATTAATAACAATTCCATTAATAACCAATTTATTATTAACAACATAAAACTTACAGCGGAATAATCAAAATTTAGCGGAAGACTTAAGCAGATATGATAAAGAAAAATCCAAATCTGATACACTACCCAAGACTGGTGTCACAATACTCACGAACTTCTAAGAATAATACACATAATTGTTTGAAAGAAAATACAAGTTGTTTATCTCGATTACATGAGATAACAGAATGAAAAGCATAGATAGGAGAGACAACGGGTCCTACGGACGCCTGCAAGGCTACCTCGTAGTCTCGGTAGTCGGAAAAATCCACAATCGTGCTACTGCCGCTGCTGCTGTCCGTAACCTGTATCTGCGCAAAAAGAGCGCAGAGTGTAGTATCAGCACAACCGACCCCATGTGCTGGTAAGTGCCTGGCCTATCCCAACGAACTAGTGACAAGGCTAAGGCCAGTCACCCACCTAAACCTGTACAGTTGCAATATAGATATATATATATATATACAATACATTTATAAAGAAATACTCTGCTCTGAAATATTATTCAACAACTCAAGATATTCAAAATATTCTTACTTTCATGTTTCAATTTCCTCTTTCATTTCATGTCTCGTGGTAGGCGTACCACCCGCTCCCAACTGTCACAGTAATTATCTCTTGTGGTAGGCGTACCACCCGCTCCCAATGTATCAGAAATTATATCTCGTGGTAGGCGTACCACCCGCTCCCAAATATATCAAAATTATATCTTGTGGTAGGCGTACCACCCGCTCCCAATGTATCAGAAATTATATCTCGTGGTAGGCGTACCACCCGCTCCCAAATATATCAAAAATATCTCGTGGTAGGCGTACCACCCGCTCCCAATATATCAATAGGCTACCGGCAACTATGGCCAATGCCAAGATTTAAATCACTTCGTGGTCGGCGTACCACACGATCCCATTTCTTATTATATATAAGTGGTCGGCGTACCACACGATCCCATTTCATAAATATATATATATATATATATATTACCGGCATTTAGCCAATAATCTCTATATCAACAATATTTATAGTTACCGGTTTTTAAACCAATAATTTATAATAGTTTCAACAATTTACTTTCATTACCGGTATAACACCAATAATTCTTATTCAACAATTTATTCATAACCAAATTCATATTCCTACAAACTAGGATAGAACAAACACTTACCTCGAAAGTTCACGAACGATTCAATCCGTAGCAATGCCTTTTCCTTTCGAATTTGACTTCAATCCAACCGTATCTATACACAATTGATTTCATATCATCAATTCTACTTAACAAACTAGTTCATATTGCTAATTATGATTTTTACAACATTCTGCCCGGAATAGTAAAAAATCGACCCCGAGCCCACATAATCGAAACTCAAGTTTCGAACCAAAATAAGTTCACCCAATCCTCCATGAGTTCAAATATACAATTTGTTCTTAAATTCGACTCCAAAACGAAGTCTAGATCGTAAATTCATTGAAAACCCTCACTATACTAAATTCTCAATTTTTTCTACCCATTTACACCTATTTAGGCTTAGGAATTCAAATAATATTGATGGAAAATGAAGAAAACGAGTTAAGAATCACTTACCCAAGAAGTTTAATGAAGAATCGCTCAAAAACCGTCCAAAAAGCTGTGGAGAAGAGAGTGTTTTGTGAAAAATGGAAACAATCCCGTAAGTGTTCTGTTTGGGGATTAAATTCACTGGGCAATAATTTCTTCATCGCGTTCGCGACAACCCGGCCGCGTTCGCGATGAAGGAAAATATCAGGCCATCGCGTTCGCGTAGGGTGAGTCGCGAACGCGAAGAAGAAAAATACTGAGCTTCAATTTTGGTCTACGCGAACGCGGCCTAAGGCACGCGATCGCGATGAAGGAAAATGCTGGGCATCAAATTTGGCCTACGCGAACGCGGCCTAAGGCACGCGATCGCGATGAAGGAAAAATGCTGGGCATCGCGAACGCGATCAACAGGACGCGAACGCGAAGAAGGAACGACATGTTCTTCGCGAACGCGACCAAGGCATCGCGAACGCGATGAGGAAATGCCTGCTGCAGATTTCTGCAGTTTTTCTTAAGTTCAAAAACACCCCGAACCACCTCCGAAACACTCCCGAGCCCTCGGGGCTCCAAACCAAATATGCACACTAACCTAAAAACATCATACGAACTTGCTCGCGCGATCAAATCGCTAAAATAACATCAAAATCCATGAATTGAGCCTTAAAGCTCAAGAACTCTTTAAGATTTCATAATTTCCAAACTTTCCAATTTAAGGCCGAAACACGTCAAACGACGTCCGTTTTCAACCAAACTTTACGGGAAGCGCTTAACCAATATATATGACCTGTACCGGGCGTCGGAACCAAAATACGAGCCCGATACCAGTACTTTTTAATCAAAATTCATTTTCATTTTCCTTAAACATTTTCAGAAAACAATTTAACAGAAAAATTCTTTTACCGGGGTTCTAGACCTCGGATTTCAATTCCGGACATATGCCCAAGTTCCATATTTTTCTACGGATTTTCTGAAATAGTCAAATCACGGATCCGGGTCCGTTTATCAAAAATGTTGACCAAAGTCAACCATATCAATATTAATATCAAAATTCTTCTACTTTTTCACATATTTCACATATTTCAACATAAATCTTTTCCAGCTTTGTGCCCGGACTGTGCCCGCAAATCGAGGCAACTATAAATGAGGTTTTCAAGACCTCCAAAGCTCGGAATGATTAAATAAACAAGTGATGACCCTTTGGGTCGTCACAATCTCCACCTCTAAAACAACCGTTCGTCCTCGAACGGACAAAAGAAGAAGTACCTGAGTCAGGAAACAAGTGTGGGTAGCGGCTCCGCATATCAGACTCGGACTCCCAGGTCGATGCCTCAGGAGGCTGGCCTCTCCACTGAACACGCACAGAAGGATAACTCTTCGACCTCAACTGTCGCCGGTCTAGAATGGCTACCGGCTCCTCCTCGTAAGATAGATCATTGTCCAATTGGACATTACTGAAGTCTAACACATGTGTGGGATCGCCGTGGTATCTCCGAAGCATAGATACGTGAAAAACTGGATGCACGGCTGATAAGCTAGGCGGCAAAGCTAATCTGTAAGCCACCCCTCCCACTCTGTCTAGAATCTCAAATGGACCAATATACCTAGGGCCGAGCTTGCCCTTCTTCCCAAACCTCATCACGCCCTTCATAGGCGACACCCGGAGCAATACTCGTTCACCAACCATGAAATCTACATCTCGAACCTTACGATCCGCATAAGTCTTTTGCCTAGACTGAGCTGAACGTAATCTCTCCTGAATAGTCTTGACCTTATCTAAGGCCTCCTGAACTAGATCTGTACCCAACAACCGAGCCTCTCCCGGTTCAAACCATCCAACTGGTGATCGACATCGCCTACCATATAACGCCTCATACGGAGCCATCTGGATGCTAGATTGGTAACTGTTATTGTAGGCGAACTCTGCTAATGGCAGAAACCGGTCCCACGAACCTCCGAAATCAATAACACAGGCTCGAAGCATGTCCTCAAGAATCTAAATAGTATAATTAAATGATTTGTCCATTTGGGGATGAAATGTCGTACTCAGCTCGGTCTGCATGCCTAACTCACATTATACAACTCTCTAAAAAGATGATATAAACTGCGTACCCCGATCAGAGATAATAGATACCGGCACTCCATGGAGACGAACAATCTCCCTAATGTAAACCTCCGCTAACCTCTCCGATGAGTAGGAGACAGATACTGGAATAAAGTGTGCTGACTTGGTCAGCCTATCAACAATGACCCAAATAGCATCAAATTTCCTTCTAGTCAAAGGAAGTCCAGTAACGAAATCCATAGTGATCCGCTCCCATTTCCACTCGGGAATTTCAATCCTCTGGAATACACCACCAGGTCTCTGGTGCTCATATTTCACCTGTTGACAATTTAGACACCGAGCAACATACGCAACGATATCTTTCTTCATTCTGCGCCACCAATAGTGCTGCCGAAAGTCCCGGTACATCTTCGCGGCGCCTGGGTGAATAGAATACCGCGAACTGTGGGCCTCTGCTAAGATTAACTCTCGAATCCCTTCGACATTGGGCACACAAACTCGACCTTGCAATTTCAATACCCCATCATCATCTAGATTTACCTGTGTGGCACCTCCCCGCTGTACTGTATCTCTCAACTCACGCAAATGAGGATCATCAAATTGCCTCTCACGGATACGCTCTAATAAAGAAGAACGAGCGACCGTGCGGGCTAACACCCTGCTAGGCTCAGAAATGTCTAATCTCACAAACCGGTTGGCTAAGGCCTGGACATCTAGAGCCAATGGTCTCTGACTGACCGGAATATATGCAAGACTACCCATGCTGGCAGACTTTCTACTCAATGCATCGGCCACCACATTGGCCTTACCTGGGTGATATAAAATAGTAACATCATAGTCTTTTAGTAACTCTAGCCATCTTCTCTGCCTCATATTCAATTCTTTCTGCTTAAACAAATACTGAAGACTCTTATGATCGGTGTACACTTCACATGCTACACCATACAAATAATGCCTCCGGATCTTCAATGCGTGAATAATCGCCGCCAATTCTAGATCATGCACTGGATAGTTCTTCTCATGAATCTTCAACTGCCTCGAAGCATAGGCAATAACCTTTCCATCCTGCATTAACACCGCACCAAGCCCAATACGGGAAGCATCACAATAAACAGTATAAGGTCCCGTACCTGTGGGTAAAACCAATACCGGTGTTGTGGTCAAGGTTGTCTTGAGCTTTTGAAAGCTCGCCTCACATTCATCGGACCATTCAAATTGAACACCCTTCCGGGTCAATCTGGTCAGTGGGGTTGCAATAGACGAAAATCCTTCTACGAATCGGCGATAATAGCCCGCTAACCCCAAGAAACTCCGAATATCTGTGGCTGATGTCGGTCTAGGCCAGCTCTTGACTGCCTCAATTTTCTTCGGATCAACCCGAATACCTGCTGCCGTCACAATATGACCCAGGAATGCAACTGAACTTAGCCAAAATTCACACTTTGAAAATTTTGCATATAGCTGGCTATTTCTCAGAGTCTGCAAGGCCACTCTGAGATGTTGCGCATGCTCCTCCTGACTGCGGGAATATATTAATATGTCATCAATGAAGACTATTACAAACAAGTCTAAATAAGGCCGGAACACCCGATTCATTAATTCCATAAAAGCTGCTAGAGCATTTGTCAACCCAAAAGACATGACCAGAAATTCATAATGTCCATACCGAGTGCGGAACGCGGTCTTAGGGACATCGGATGCCCTAATCTTCAGCTGATGATAGCCAGATCTCAAATCTATCTTTGAAAATACCTTGGCACCCTGAAGCCGGTCAAATAAATCATCAATTCGCGGAAGTGGATATTTATTTTTGATAGTCACCTTGTTTAACTGTCGATAGTCAATGCACATTCTCATCGAACCATCTTTCTTCTTTACAAATAATACAGGTGCACCCCACGGCGAAACACTGGGCCTAATGAAACCCTTTTCAAGTAAATCCTGCAATTGTTCCTTCAATTCTTTTAACTCCGGCGGAGCCATACGGTATGGGGGAATGGAAATGGGCTGAGTGCCTGGAGCCAAATCAATGCAAAAATCAATGTCCCTATCGGGCGGCATACCTGGCAAGTCCGAAGGAAATACTTCAGGAAATTCGCGAACCACAGGCACAGAGTCAATAGAAGGAACCTCAGCACTAGAATCACGGACATAGGCCAAATAAGCCAAGCATCCCTTTCCAACCATACGCTGAGCTTTAACATAAGAAATAACATTACGGCTAGTATGACTTGAAATTCCTTTCCACTCTATACGAGGCGAATTTGGCAGGGCTAAAGTCACAGTCTTGGCATGGCAATCTAGAATAGCATGATACGGAGATAGCCAGTCCATGCCTAGTATAATATCGAAGTCCACCATATTTAGGAGTAATAAATCAGCACGGGTCTCGAGACCCTCAATTACTATAATACATGACCGATGAACTCGATCCACCACAATAGAGTCGCCTACTGGTGTAGACACATGAACAGGAACACTCAGTGGATCACTGGGCTGAATCAAGTATGGTGCAAAATAGGAAGACACATACGAATATGTAGACCCAGGGTCAAATAATGCTGATGCCTTTCTATCACAAACCAAAATAATACCTGTAATGACGGCATCATAAGACTCAGCCTCTGGTCTGGCGGGAAGTGCATAACATCGGGGCTGTGCCCCACCACCCTGAGCAGTATCTCTAGGACGATCAGCTGCTGGCTGGTCTCTACCTCTATCGGTCCGAGCTCCACCTCTATGACCTCTACCTCCACCTCTATGTCCTCTACCTCCGCCTCTAGCCGGCTGGGCAGGCTGTGAGGGAACTGGGGCCTGAATCATGGCACGAGAACCCTGCTGGTGAGATCTGTCAGAAGCTCGAGGGCAATACCTTGCAATGTGCCTAAAATCACCGCACGTAAAACAAGCCCTCGACTGCTGAAAATGGCGAAGTGGTGGTGCACTGATAGGCTGCTGATCAGAGTAGCGTGGCCGAGAATTACGATCACCTGAAGCATCATGAGAAACCTGAAGAGCTGACTGATAAGGCCTAGGAGGATGGCCTCTATCATAAAAATCTCTATCTCCGGACGAGGTACCACTGAATCTACCCGAATTACGAGATCTCTTATCTGATCCATGTCTCGCTCCCTGTGACAGAGCCATCTCTATCCGGCGGGCTGCATTAGCCGCCTCCCGAAAAGTGATTTCAGTTCCTGCACCCATAGCCATCTGTAGCCGAATTGGCTGATTCAAGCCATCAATAAACCTCCTCACTCTCTCCCGCTCTGTGGGAAGTATGATAACAGCATGACGAGCCAGGTCCACGAACCTAGTCTCGTATTGTGTGACAGACATAGAACCCTGATGAAGACGCTCAAATTGTCTGCGCATAAACTCCCGCTGAGTTGCTGGAAGGAACTTCTCCAAGAATAATTCTGCAAACTGCTCCCAAGTCAAAGATGACGATCCCGCTGGCCTGGTTAGACAATAATCTCTCCACCAAGTCTTGGCGGAACCGGATAACCGAAAAGTAGCAAAATCCACACCATTTGTCTCCACAATACCCATAGTACGGAGAACTTCGTGGCAGCTGTATAGGAAGTCCTGTGGATCCTCTGAAGGAGTGCCACTGAATGTGGTAGTGAACAGTTTGGTAAACCTGTCCAATCTCCACAACGCATCAGCAGACATAGCTGCACCATCATTAGACGGAGTCGCAATAATAGGCCGAACCGCCTCAGCTGGCTGAATCACGGGATCTTGAGCCTGGGGAATTACTGGCTCTGGAGTGCGCGTAGCAGGAGTCTGATTACCTCCTCCAGCCTGAGAAGTGGCTGGTGCTACCGGTAATAAACCTGCTCCGGTGACATGATCCATAAAACCTGCTATCCGGACCAAAGCATCCTGAAGATCCGGTGAAAATAAAGCTCCTCCTGGGACCTGAGCTGGGCCTACTGGAGCTGCTGGGGCCGGAATTTCCTCCTCTATATGAACCTGAGGTTCTGCCACTCGTGCTGCTGCTCGGGGCTGAGCTCTGCCCCTACCTTGCCCTCTAGGACGACCTCGACCTCGGTCTCTACCCCTAGCAGGAGCTGCCGCTGCTGGGATCTCGGGCTGCTGGTCAGTAGATGAGGATGCACGTGTCCTTACCATCTGCGGAAGAACAGAGTAGAAGTTCAATTAACATTCAAAAGATCAAGTCGCACGACCGGAAAGAATAAAGAGAATATTTTCCTAACTCTGTAGCCTCTGGAGGATAAATACAGACGTCTCCGTACCGATCCTTCAGGACTCTACTAAGGTTGTTCGTGAGTTGTGAGACCTATGCAACCTAGTGCTCTGATACCAACTTGTCACGACCCGGATTTCCCACCATCGGGGTCATGATGGCGCCTACTAAATAGAAGCTAGGCAAGCCAAATATTAATAACAATTCCATTAATAACCAATTTATTATTAACAACATAAAACTTACAACGGAATAATCAAAATTTAGCGGAAGACTTAAGCAGATATGATAAAGAAAAATCCAAATCTGATACACTACCCAAGACCGGTGTCACAATACTCACGAACTTCTAAGAATAATACACATAATTGTTTGAAAGAAAATACAAGTTGTTTATCTCGATTACATGAGATAACAGAATGAAAAGCATAGATAGGAGAGACAACGGGTCCTGCGGACGCCTGCAAGGCTACCTCGTAGTCTCAGTAGTCGGAAAATCCACAAATCTCTACCGTCGCTGCTGCTGTCCGTAACCTGTATCTGCGCAAAAAGAGCGCAGAGTGTAATATCAGCACAACCGACCCCATGTGCTGGTAAGTGCCTGGCCTATCCCAGCGAACTAGTGACAAGGCTAAGGCCAGTCACCTACCTAAACCTGTACGGTTGCAATATAGATATATATATATATATACAATACATTTATAAAGAAATACTCTGCTCTGAAATATTATTCAACAACTCAAGATATTCAAAATATTCTTACTTTCATGTTTCAATTTCCTCTTTCATTTCATGTCTCGTGGTAGGCGTACCACCCGCTCCCAACTGTCACAGTAATTATCTCTTGTGGTAGGCGTACCACCCGCTCCCAATGTATCAGAAATTATATCTCGTGGTAGGCGTACCACCCGCTCCCAAATATATCAAAATTATATCTTGTGGTAGGCGTACCACCCGCTCCCAATGTATCAGAAATTATATCTCGTGGTAGGCGTACCACCCGCTCCCAAATATATCAAAATTATATCTTGTGGTAGGCGTACCACCCGCTCCCAATATATCAATAGGCTACCGGCAACTATGGCCAATGCCAAGATTTAAATCACTTCGTGGTCGGCGTACCACACGATCCCATTTCTTATTATATATAAGTGGTCGGCGTACCACACGATCCCATTTCATAAATATATATATATATATATTACCGGCATTTAGCCAATAATCTCTATATCAACAATATTTATAGTTACCGGTTTTTAAACCAATAATTTATAATAGTTTCAACAATTTACTTTCATTACCGGTATAACACCAATAATTCTTATTCAACAATTTATTCATAACCAAATTCATATTCCTACAAACTAGGATAGAACAAACACTTACCTCGAAAGTTCACGAACGATTCAATCCGTAGCAATGCCTTTTCCTTTCGAATTTGACTTCAATCCAACCGTATCTATACACAATTGATTTCATATCATCAATTCTACTTAACAAACTAGTTCATATTGCTAATTATGATTTTTACAACATTCTGCCCGGAATAGTAAAATCGACCCCGAGCCCACATAATCGAAACTCAAGTTTCGAACCAAAATAAGTTCACCCAATCCTCCATGAGTTCAAATATACAATTTGTTCTTAAATTCGACTCCAAAACGAAGTCTAGATCGTAAATTCATTGAAAACCCTCACTATACTAAATTCTCAATTTTTTCTACCCATTTACACCTATTTAGGCTTAGGAATTCAAATAATATTGATGGAAAATGAAGAAAACGAGTTAAGAATCACTTACCCAAGAAGTTTAATGAAGAATCGCTCAAAAACCGTCCAAAAAGTTGTGGAGAAGAGAGTGTTTTGTGAAAAATGGAAACAATCCCGTAAGTGTTCTGTTTGGGGATTAAATTCACTGGGCAATAATTTCTTCATCGCGTTCGCGACACCCCGGTCGCGTTCGCGATGAAGGAAAATATCAGGCCATCGCGTTCGCGTAGGGTGAGTCGCGAACGCGAAGAAGAAAAATACTGAGCTTCAATTTTGGTCTACGCGAACGCGGCCTAAGGCACGCGATCGCGATGAAGCAAAATGCTGGGCATCAAATTTGGCCTACGCGAACGCGGCCTAAGGCACGCGATCGCGATGAAGGAAAAATGCTGGGCATCGCGAACGCGATCAACAGGACGCGAACGCGAAGAAGGAACGACATGTTCTTCGCGAACGCGACCAAGGCATCGCGAACGCGATGAGGAAATGCCTGCTGCAGATTTCTGCAGTTTTTCTTAAGTTCAAAAACACCCCGAACCACCTCCGAAACACTCCCGAGCCCTCGGGGCTCCAAACCAAATATGCACACTAACCTAAAAACATCATACGAACTTGCTCGCGCGATCAAATCGCTAAAATAACATCAAAATCCATGAATTGAGCCTTAAAGCTCAAGAACTCTTTAAGATTTCATAATTTCCAAACTTTCCAATTTAAGGCCGAAACACGTCAAACGACGTCCGTTTTCAACCAAACTTTACGGGAAGCGCTTAACCAATATATATGACCTGTACCGGGCGTCGGAACCAAAATACGAGCCCGATACCAGTACTTTTTAATCAAAATTCATTTTCATTTTCCTTAAACATTTTCAGAAAACAATTTAACAGAAAAATTCTTTTACCGGGGTTCTAGACCTCGGATTTCAATTCCGGACATATGCCCAGGTTCCATATTTTTCTACGGATTTTCTGAAATAGTCAAATCACGGATCCGGGTCCGTTTATCAAAAATGTTGACCAAAGTAAACCATATCAATATTAATATCAAAATTCTTCTACTTTTTCACATATTTCACATATTTCAACATAAATCTTTTCCAGCTTTGTGCCCGGACTGTGCCCGCAAATCGAGGCAACTATAAATGAGGTTTTCAAGACCTCCAAAGCTCGGAATGATTAAATAAACAAGTGATGACCCTTTGGGTCGTCACACGCGGATAATGCCTAATGTTCGCAGGGAATAGAACAGGCAAGCCATCTGCTGACAGGCCATACAAAATCTCTATGTCTTGCAGTGTAATGGTGGCCTCACCAAAGGGCAAGTGGAAAGTCTGTGTCTCCGGTCGCCACCTCTCAATCATGGCCGTGATCAAAGCATAGTCCAGTTGTATCCGGCCAATCTGAATAATCCTATAAAATCTCATCTCCTCCAGGTGATAGACCACTCGAGGATATAGAACGCGCTCACTCAAAAAATCCCATAATACATCCAGTCTCCTAGTCCGGAAAGTCTGTGTCAGCAACTGTCCATCCCAGATATACTCTGATCGATGCTGGGGCTATATGCCTAATAGATCCGATGTCTGAGGGCCAGGATGTATGGGCGCATCCATGTCGTCAACTGTAAAATTATAATTTTTAATAACTTAATTGTACAAATTATCATCAATAGTTATGTATTTTTTTATAATTTAAATTCATATTTTGAATAATTTAATTGTACAAATTAATTACATACGAGTTCCTGGCTAGATATTTTTGAGGCATAGTGGCACCAAACTATCATTAATACTTATGTATTTTTTTTTATAATTTAAATTCATATTATTAATAATTTTATTGTACAAATTACTTACATATGGGTTCTGGGCTAGATACTTTTGAGGTCGAGCGGCGCCAAACTATTAGTAATAGTTATGTATTTTTTTATAATTTAAATTTATATTTTTAATAATTTAATTGTACAAATTACTTACATATAGGTCCCGGTCTCGATATTTTTGAGGCCCAGGGGCACCAAACTATTATTAATAGTTATGTATTTTTCTTATAATTTAAATTTATATTTTTAATAATTTAATTGTACAAATTATTTACATATGGGTCCCGGGCTGGATATGTTTGAGGCCCAGTGGCACCAAACTATTATTAATAGTTATGTTTTTTTTTATAATTTAAATTTATATTTTTAATAATTTAATTGTACAAATTACTTACATATGGGTCCCGGTCTCGATATTTTTGAGGCCCAGCGGCACCAAACTATCATTAATAGTTATGTATTTTTTTTTATTTCAATTCATATTTTTAATAATGTAATTGTACAAATTACTTACATATGAGTCCCGGGCTCGATATTTTTGACGTCCCGAGCTCGATATTTTTGACGTCCCGGGGTCGATAATTTTTAATAACTTAATTATATAATATTTAAAATTTTTGCGCTCCATATTTTGAGGATAAAAATTTCAAGCTAAATACTACACATTATTATGCTACAAGGCTCTAAATTTTACTAGCCTAAAAGGGTCTACGTTTTACTACGCTAAAAAGGTCTACATTTTACTACGCTAAAAATAATCTAAAATAAACAAATATATATAAACAGAATATTAACATGAAAGCACATATATTAACATACTAATCCGGATAAATTTAACATACTAATTTCAGAAAAAAACACAAACCAATTAAACACATACAAATCAAATAATAATAATATGCATTATTGTAAACGAAATACCTCGATTTAGATTTTTCTCAAATGGAAAAGATGAAAATTTTCACTCCAAAACCGTAAATCAACAACACCAACAAGCTTTACTCGAGTGTGGGACCCACATGCTTCAACTATTATATGTCGGGTGGACCCAAAAGTTTTTTTTTTTAATAAAATCAGACAGACTTGGAGGGGGGGGGGCAAACTTAAATAATGGAGGAGAGAATGAGGAAGACGACGGGTGAAGAAGAAGGGGGGAAGTTATAACAAAGTGTACAACGCCAGGAATTATGGCGTTGAACCAGGTCTAACACGTTCAACGCCAGAAAACCTGGCGTTGTATTTTAACAGTTCATTTACTGTATATATAAATAGTTTTTTTATTTAAAACCTAAAAATGTTCTTTAAGTCCAAAAGGAACCTATTTAGGTTCCGGACTCCACATAAACCAACCCTGCAACTATTATTCTCGTTAGGTCAAGAAACCATGAAGGAAATTTCCTAAAGCATTGTAAGGAAATTTCCAAAACTAAAACTGGCCTAGTGGCCTTAAAGGAAAAAGATGCAGAAAATTAGCAACAAATCACTCCCAACACGGAGAAAACCAAAATTGCCCATGAACGCACGAACTCAAATATATGATTTTTTCTTAATTCCATACTTAAAATCGTGGCTAAATTCCAAGAATATAATTTTCTAGGTTTTCCTCTAAACCTCAATTTTCTACCCATTTACATGCTAAAATCTATACATAATCAATGTATTTAACTCATAATAGGTGGATTAGCTTACCTTATCATTGACTAATAAATTCCTCTCTTAAATCTTCCAAGAATCGCCCCCAAGCCAAGAAAAATATGATAGAAATGGCCAATCCACGACTTTAAAAATAACCTTCTACCTCCAGGTCTTTTCGCTTTTGCGAAAATATTCTCGCTTCTACGGTCCTGATTTTGCGTAAAATGTTTCGCTTCTGCGGTCCCTGGGCTCCAGTCCAATTCCGCTTCAGTGGACGTCCAACCGCTTCGGCGGTTCCGCTTTAGCGGAAAACCAGCCACATCTGCGACTTCCACTGGGCCTCTCATTTTTGCTTCTGCGTTCTTCCCTCCGCAGATGCGGTTCCGCTTCTGCGGATCCTTGACCGCGTCTGCAGTCTCCAAACCTTGACCATAAACCGCTCCTGTAGCTCCCATTCCGCTTCTGCGGTCCCATTTTTGCAGAAGAGGAAATACCAGCAACCAGCAAACCTCAGCTTTTCTCTAAAACTATTTTTCGATCTGTTCACCATGCGGAATCCACCCGAGGCCCCCGGGACCTCAACCAAAACTATCAACCAATCCCAAAACACATTACGGACTTGCTCGAGGCTTCAAATCATATCATAAAATGCTAAAAACCATGAATTATACCCCGATTCAAGCTTTATGAACTTTGAACTTTCCAACTTCTATTTTCGATGTTTAAACATATCAAATTATGTTTGATTGACCTCTTCAGATCCCGATTCCGAGGTTGGTTACTCACAATTCCAATCATAGTTCATTCTTTCAGCTTTAAGCTTCCAAAATAAGAATTTTCCTTCTGAATTAACTCTGGACTTTCCCGAAATTCGATTCCGACTATGCGTACAAGACAAATACCTGAAATGAAGTTGTGGCCTCCGACTGATGAAGGGAGTGCTAATACTCAAAACGACCGGTCGGATCATTATATCAATGATACAAATTTCTCAAATTCCAGGGAAGGTACAATTTTTTTAAAAAATAATAATTGTAGTACAATTTTAACTTGTGATATTTCCAATTTGAGGCACACATAAACCAACCTTGTAACTATTATTCTCGTTAAGTCAAGAAACCTTGAAGGAAATTTCCTAAAGCATTGTAAGGATATTTCCAAAACTAAACAGGCCTTAAAGGAAAAAGATGGAGAAAATTAGCAACAAATCACTCCCAAATTCACGTCCACGGAGAAAACCAAAATGCACACATATTTTTAAAAAGTTTAAGTTATATGTACTAATTTATGTATAAAAAAAAGTACTATTTTCACAATTAAATTAGTTACAATGAAATTATAGGTAAATCTATATGACAAACATTAATTGATATAACATAATAAAATAACAAGTAAGTGGACTATAAACCATGAGATTTCGAGGTTCAAACTTCAGGTGAAACAAAATTTTGATTAGATGAATTCTTTCTATTTTTTGTCCAAACTTTAGTAGGCATAGTTATCTACTAGTGAAATGTGCATGCACTTATCCCGTGAAACTAATTGAAGTATGTATAAGTTAGTCAAGACACATCACGACTATCAAAAGAATGAAATATTTATACTCACTAAATACAACTTAAATTTATAAAAGAAATATTGAAAAAAACAAAGAATTAAAGCATGAGTGTGATGATAGAAGCAACAAGGTCATCCCCTTTTTTAACTTTTGACCCAAAGTCCCCAGCGCCTTGGTACTATTTCCCTGACCTGTCCCCTTCCATACAGATGTACAAACACAGTACACTATTTGTGTTTGTGTTTGTAAGTGACATTTATGAAAATAGCCTATTCTAGTGATACTTTGTTAACCTATTTTAATAAATCTAAAATTAGTAATTTGCATAGCTACTACCTTATGTTGTGTCACTATCTGCATGTTCATTTATTGCATATCCTAGATCCACAAATTAAGGAGTATAGTCATTGGATCGAATTTATTAGTTTTTGTTTAAAGGGAAAAGGACCAAATATATACATGTACTGTTAGAAAATGTTTAAATATGCATGTCGTTATATTTTGAGTCCAAATATATTCTTATCGTTATATTATTCGTTCGAATATAATATTTTTCATTAAGTTTGTCCAAAATGGACATTTAATCCAATGTGTCACTGACATTTGACGAAGTAGATACCACCTCAGCGCCCCTAACCCATTTTACTCCTCCCTTCTATGTTTTTCTACCACAAAAATTTCCTTTTTCTCAAGCACGATTGTTATCATTATCGTTACCATGAAAAATATTATATTTCAAATTTTAGTATTTTATATATGGATCAGTTGGCAGTTTTGTTAAGGTGGCATGTCACATGATATCCATCTCGTCAAATATCCATACCACGTGTGATTGAATATGTAGCTTGGATAAACTTAACAGGAGAGAAATATATTTGAACCAATGGTATTACGGCATAGGTATACTTGGACCCAAAATATAAAGAATGGTATATTTAAATATTTTCTAATAGTACAAAGATATATTTGACACTCTGCAGCCGTTTAAATGATGTATATTTATATTAAGAAGTTTACTACAAATATACACATTCAATTCAAAATGTTTGTGATTCATTTTTCTTGTAATTCATACATTCAAGTTGAATTTTTTTTTCTTCTTATTGTGGAAACAGAGGAAAGCAATTCAGTTATTAAGACTAGACATTATCGTTTTAGAATACAGAACTCACAAAGTCAAAATAGCACAAATTATAGAACAATTTTTCCTTTTTTTGTTTCTATTTTTTATAGAATAAGAAAATCATTGAACTAGGACATAAAGAAATGTAATGCTTGTTGCGGAAGTCAAATGTATATAGTGTGAATGAGTCACAACTACTATACCAAAAATTATGGTAGCCACAAAATAATAAATAAGACAATAAAGCAACAATATAAAGAACGCCAGAATTTACGAGGTTCGGCTAATTTTGCCTACTCCTCGGACACAACCAATATTTTATTCCACTCCAAATACAAGTGAAATAATACTAAAGACAGAAGATACAAATGCCTTAAGAAGATAAGAAGGCAAATGAGAGGTGTGTTTAAATCCTAAACATTAGGCCTTCTTTTATAGGGAAAATTCCCATCTAATTTTGCTAACCCACCGATGTGGGATGCTGAAAATTTGACATTTCAACAAATCTCCACCTTGGCAAAATTTCACATCTTCAATTTTCTCTCTATAACAAATTTTGGTTGTGTCTTCATCTTCAATCTTCGGTGTTCAACAATGTTGATCAAATCCAAACAATGTTGAAACTTGATCGCAGTCACCACCTTTATCAGCATATCAGCAGGATTCTCCGTAGTATGAATCTTTCTCACCGTAACTCCACCTTCTTCTATGATTTCTCGTATGAAGTGATACCAAACATCAATGTGCTTCGTCCTTGCATGATAAACTTGGTTCTTCACTAATTGAATAGCACTTTGACTATCACAAAAAATTGTGATACCTTTTTGTTCAACACCAAGCTCCTTTAGCAATCCTTGAAGCCAAATTGCCACTTTCACAGCCTCTGTAATAGCCATGTACTCTGCCTCTGTTGTAGACAAAGCGTCTGTTGACTGTAAAGTAGACTTCCAACTAACTGGTGCCTTTGCAAAAGTGAACACATAACCAGTAATTGATCTTTGTTTGTCGAGATCACCCGCAAAATCTGAGTCACAATATCCAACTACAGACTGATTGCCTTCCTGCTCAAAAAATAACCCGACATCTACAGTATTATGAATATACCGTAGTATCCACTTCAGAGTTTGCCAATGCTCTTTTCCCGGATTATGCATATATCTGCTAATAACTCCAACAACTTGTGAAATGTCAGGTCTCGTACAGACCATTGCATACATCAAGCTACCAACAGCATTTACGTATGGTACCTTTGACATATACTCTCGTTCAGCTTCATCCAATGGCGACATAGTAGTACTTAGATTAAAATGGGGAGCAAGTGGAGTACTAACTGGCTTAGTGCCAAAACGTTGTAGTACTCTCTTCAAATATTCTTTCTGAGATAAACAGAGTTTCTATGAACGTCTATCTCTTATTATCTCCATGCCAAGAATTTTCTTCGCCTCACCCAGATCCTTCATCTCGAACTCCTTCTTCAGTTGAATCTTCAACTTATCAATTTCTTTCGAATTCTTGGAAGCTATCAACATATCATCAACATATAGGAGAAGATATATAAATGAACCATCTTTAAGCTTGCGCAAATACACACAATGATCGTATTTGCTTCTCTTGTACCTTTGCTGCAACATAAACTTATCAAATCGCTTGTACCATTGTCTAGAAGATTGTTTCAACCCGTACAATGATTTTTCAAGTTTGCACACCATGTTTTCCTTTCCAGCAACATTGAATCCTTCTGGCTGAGTCATGTAGATTTTCTCCTCCAAGTTTCCATGTAAAAACGCTGTTTTTACATCCATCTGAACTAGTTTCAAATCCAATTGTGCTACCAAAGCCAACATAATTCGAATGGAGGAATGTTTTACAACTGAAGAAAATACTTCATTGTAATCAATTCCCTCCTTTTGAGCATATCCTTTGGCCACCAATCTTGCTTTGTAGTGAACATCTACTTGGTTAGGAAATCCTTCCTTCTTTGCAAATACTCATTTGCACCCAATTGCTTTCTTTCCCTTCGGAAGATTGGCCAATCTCCATGTATGACTCTGATGAAGGGACTGTAATTCATCATTCATGGCAATCCTCCACTTATCTTCTTCTGAACTTTGGATTACATCTTTATAAGTGGTGGGAACACCATCAGCTGCAATTGCGGTTGCACAAGCAACTGTCTCTCAAATGAGACGAACAGGTTTCATTACTTTCCTTTTTGGCCTGCTGGTTGCTATTGATTCCAGTTGTTGTTGAGGTTCCTGAGTTGGAATTTCCTCTACTGGCTCTCCTTCCAGAGGATAATCTTCATTTGTTTCCTCATCTGCTTCTTGTGTAGGAAAAATAAATTTTCCCTCAAACTCCACCTGCTTAGAAGAACCATCATCTTGTTTGGTATCTTCATTTGTTACCTTGTTTACCATAGAAGATTCATCGAAGGTAATATCCCTGCTGAATATTACTTTCTTTGTCATAGGACACCATAAGCGATGTCCTTTGACTCTAGAAGTAATCCCCATAAAAATAGCCTTCTTTGCCCTTGGATCCAATTTTGACTCTGTCACATGATAATATGCAGTTGAGCCAAATACTTGCAAAGAGTCATAATCTACAGCAGGCTTTCCATACCATTTTTCAAATGGTGTCTTCCCATCAATAGCAGCAGATGGTAAGCGATTAATGAGGTGGCATGCATATGTAATTGCCTTAGCCCAAAATTCTTTTCCCAAGCCAGCATTGGACAACATACACCGTGCCTTCTCCAGCAAGGTCCGGTTCATGCGTTCTGCCACTCCATTCTGTTGTGGTGTATGTCTGACAGTGAAGTGTCGGACGATGCCATCATTTTCACAGACCTTATTGAAATGATCATTTTTGTATTCACCTCCATTGTCTGTACGAATACACTTGATCCTCCTGCCCGTTTGATTCTCCACCATCGTCTTCCATTTGAGAAAAATTCCCAGCACTTCATCTTTGCTCTTCATTGCATACACCCATATTCTTCGGGAAAAATCATCAACAAAGGTCACAAAATAGTGCTTCCCACCTAATGAAGGTGTTTTAGAAGGACCCCAAACGTCAGAGTGTACATAATCCAAAATGCCTTTAGTATTATGGATTGATGTACCAAATTTAACCGTTGTCTGTTTCCCTTTGACACAATGCCCGCAAAACTCCAAATTGCAAGCCTTTACCCCTTTTAACAATCCTTGATATGATAGAGTTTTCAAGGATTTTCCTCCAACATGTCCCAAGCGCATGTGCCATAGCCTGTTTGTTTCTTCCTCTTTGTTGTCACTGGACGTCACTGTCACTCTCCCAATAACTGTACTACCGAGATAACGGTACATGTTATTGTTCTTCCGATTGGCCTTCATTACCACTAGTGCACCGGAACATACTCTCATCACTCCATTTTCTGCAATAATTTTGAACCCTTTTGATTCCAGGGCTCCCACAGAGATGATATTTTTCTTCAAACCCGGTACATATCGAACATCTGTTAATGTTTTGATCATTCCATCATGGTTCCTTAATTGTATTGAACCAATTCCTTATGAGGTAAGAGGGATGTTATCCGCTGTTTGGACGACTCCATATTCTCCTTCTTGAAAGTCCACAAACCAATCCCTGTTGGGACACATATGATAGCTACAAGCCGAGTCCATCAACCATATGTCTGATGACGTTGAAGGCTCCATTGTAACTAATGAGAAATTCGAATCATCACAATCAGCTACATTTGAATCCATAATGGCCTTTCCATTGTTATGTTTGGCCTTATTATTCAACTTCGGACAGTCTTTCTTCCAGTGCCCCTTTTCTCGACAAAAGGCACATTCATCTTTGCTGGGTTTAGATCTTGACTTAGATATTCCTTTCCTTGTCCTCGTTTGATTTTGAGGACGACCCCTCACGAACAGTGCTTCTCCTTCTCCACCCTTCTGTTTTTCTCGCTTTCTTTGTTCATAGTTGAACAAAGCCGAACAATCTTCTCTGAGAGAAACTTCGTCATTTCCATGGAGTAGAGTAGTTTCAAGGTGCTCGTACTCGTCAGGAAGTGACGCCAAAAACATCAAGGCCAAGTCACCATCATCATAAGTTGTATCCATATTTTGCAAATCTGTGACCAACTTATTGAAACTGGTGATATGTTCATTCATCGTGGTACCAGGAACATAGGTGAAGTGAAACGGTCTCTTCTTCATGTACAATTTATTTTGACTGTTTTTCTTAAAAAATTTATCCTCCAGTGCTTTCCATAATTTACTTGTAAAAGTTTCCTTTGTGTATGGATATTTCTGCTCTCTAGCAAGGTAGGATCGAATGGTACCGCAAGCAACACGGTTGATAATTCTCCAATCTTCTTCTCCAATAGCATCTGGCCTCTTTTCTTCAATGGCCAGATCTAGCCCTTGTTGAAAAAGGACATCTAGAACCTCGCCTTGCCATATCCCAAAATATCCGGATCCGTCAAAAATTTCTACCGCAAATTTCGCATTTGACACAATTCTTGTCATAAGTGAAGATGCCAATGATGACGTATTGCTGACACTTGATGTAGATTCTTCTTGTTTATTGTCTCCCATCTTTGACACAAATATTATTTAATAGTTGACGACACAAATCAAGATTATTTCCTTTCTGATGTGGAAGATCAGACTAAGCTGCAACCACAGAGCGTACTGAGGCTGAACCTTGACTCAGTTTCCAAGATAAATCCTTTCTGATATGGAAGATCAGACTGCGCTGCAACCACAGAGCATACCGAGATAATACCTTGGCTCTGATTCCAATTGTTGCAGAAGTCAAATGTATATAGTGTGAATGAGTCACAACTAATATACCAAAAATTATGGCAGCCACCAAATAATAAATAAGACAATAAATCAACAATATAAAGAATACCAGAATTTACGAGGTTCGGTTAATTTTGCCTACTCCTCGGACACAACCAATATTTTATTCCACTCCAAATACAAGTGAAATCATATTAAAGACAGAAGATACAAATGTCTTAAGAAGATAAGAAGGCAAATGAGAGTTGTGTTTAAATCCTAAACATTAGGCCTTTTTTTATAGGAAAATTCTCATCTAATTTTGCTAACCCACCAATGTGGGATGCTGAAAATTTGACATTTCAGCAATGCTGCTGCATAATCACCATTTACAACGTCTTTTTCACTAGATAAAATCAAGATCAAGATGATATAGATAAATATTGGTATCGTGAAAGAAGATTGAGCCGTCCCCGCCAATATCACCACCACCATCACCACAAACCACCGCCTTTCGCCGCCAAACACCACAATAAAAAATCAAATACACAGCAAAATGGAAAAATAAGTACAAAGACAAAATGTGAAAAGCAAGCCATTTGCACATTAGCTTTCCAAACATGCATCTTGATAGCTGCAAAATCAAAATCCACTTGAACCTTCCTCATATAGAACATTGTTTTGGTTCCACCAGTTTCTTGACTTGAACCGCCACAAAAATACATAAACGGAGCAGGGGCGCGGAGCTATCATGAAAAATACTGGTTCAGAACCTAGTAATACTGGTGCAAACTCTGTATATTTGTTGAGAAATCTATGCATAATATATATATAAATTCAAGACTCAATAAACTTTGTATCCAGAACTCATAAACTTCAAATTCAGGCTCTGCCTCTGCCCAAGACCCACGGAATGATCAAGAATATATTCTTGAAACCCATCTTCAAGAATTTAGTGGGTTTTTTATTTTGTGGTGCATTTTTGTTTCAAATGAAAGATGAAGTGGAACCGAGAAAGGTTTTGTAAAACAAAAAGGCTCCGGTTGAAAATGGTAAGATATGCTATATATATGTAGCAAATAATAAAAATCAAAACGAAAAACGTCTTTCAGCTGTTGTAGTACTAATTGGACACTTGGAAAAGGAGGAAAAGGAAGATAGTACTTTAGGACAAATGAAGAACTTGCCTTCTGCATATGTATATCTTCTAGTCTACCTTAGCAAATGAAATATGACTTTACAAGTTCGGGTGTACTCTATTTTTTATTAGATTTTAAATTTATAGTGAAAAATTTATTAAATATTAATAATATATATAGTAATTGCAAATAAACTTCTATCTCCGTTTTAATTTATATAAATCTATTTGACTGAGCATGGAATTTTTTTTTTAAAAGACTTTTGATCTTGTAGTGTAAAGTAAGACATATATATTTATGTAGCTATACCTAGTGGTAAATTATTTTAGATGTGGAAATGCATCATTTCTTTTTTGCCACGAACCAAAAAAATAGATTCACATAAGTAAAACAATTAAGTGGGCGGTTGGACGTAAGAATTATAAAATTTAAAGTGTGAAAAAAAATTTCAAGTGAAAATGGCATTTGAAATTTCGAGTTGTGCTTAGACATGAATATAATTTTGGGTTGTTTTCGAAGTGTTGCGAATGATCTAAGTGAAAAAATTTTGGAAAACAGTTTTTTAAAATTTTTCAAAATTTCGAAAATTTTCAAACTGCATCGTCAACTAAAATTGAATTTTTTTTACCATACTGATTTCGAAAAAAAAGTGATTTTTTTTTTTAATGGAAAATTTTTTATGTCTAAAGGGGCTCTAAACATATGCGTTTGATACCAAATTTTAGTACGCATTAGGACATAAAAATTGGATTTATTAAAAAGTAATATTTGAAATTTAAACTATGTTTGGACATGTATTTCACTTGAAAAATATTTCAGTTTTGTGATAAATTTTGAAACATTAATTTTTTGAAAACTTATTTTAGAATTATTTTAAAAACTTGCAAAATTTATGAACAAGCACATTTAAAAAAAAAAAAATTATGGACAAACAGGGCCTTAAAGGAACTTTAAATACTGGACAAACCCTCAGCCACCTCAACTTCCCAAATAACTAAACAAAATATGGATTGCCTCTAAAATCCAACATCTCAACCTACTAGATAAAACATCATCCTCTGTAGTTCCCTATGAAGCCATACTACATCTGAGTAAAGTAGAATTTATAGGAACCCTTTTTCACCTCCACGGTTCACTGTTGTCCCAAAAGTCCGGTTCCCATTTTAGCTAGAATTGTGCAAGCTATATTTGTACTATTTTATTACCTTTCTTTAGTATTTATTGTAATATTTTAATAACTAAGGGTTTGTTTGGTTAAAATAGGTCTTATTAGGGGTGTTTATAAAAATCCGAAAACTCGACCAAACCAAACTGACCAACAAAAATGATACTTTTGGTTTGGTTTGTTTTGATTTTGAAATTTAAAAACCGATCAAATTTAATTTGGTTTTACTTTTAATTAAAAACAACCGAACCAAACCGAATATAAGATGTATACTTTTATACAAAGTTTTAGAAAAATATAGTAAATATTAATCGTTTACACTTTTAGTACAGTTCTTTATCTTTAGTTTAAAAGATATCTTGGTTAATAATAGATTTCTCAAAGGGCAATTGATTTGATAGTGTTACGTTGAAAATATAATCGTCGAAATGTGTGTTTGGTAGTGTATGTCTTATATATAAGAAAAAATTGACAAATAACCGAAAAAACCAAAAAATCGACATAAACTAAATCGAAAAAGATCGACTTAATTGGTTTGGTTTGGTTCTAATATTTGAAAAATTGACTTACTTGGTTTGGTTTCTTTTTAGGGGAAAACCGATTCAAACCAAACCATAAACCGATTCAAACCAAACCATAAACACCCCTAGGTCTTATGCCAGTATAAGATACGTTGAGATAAGTTATGCTGGGATATATGTTGTATTAAGAAGGACAATTGTATAATTTATAAAAAGATGGTAAAAGTTATACTGGTGCTAATTACCCCCACGCTCTATAAGGTATAAGTTATCCTGGCATTAAAATTAACACTGGAATAACTTATATATGGTTTTTAATTACCAAAGAAAATATTAAGGTGGTATTAAATTTTTATATCACTCATATACCTTCTTACACCTCATATCAAACGACCGCTAAATCACCTTTGTATCGCATAGCCACCTATAATTAATGGGTATTAGTTAACGTCTCTTTGTCAAAAAGTAATACGGTAACGTCTCTTTGTCAAAAAGTAATACTCTATAGTTAGATAAAATTATTTTGTATGTAAATAGATCATATGTTGCATACTTTTAGCTTCTTCGTGTGATCAAACTTTCATAGTTTGATACTGCTTAGCAAAAAATTTGGTTTCGCCACTCAAGAGGCTGATGTTGCACATTCAAGAAGCTGGCAGAAATTCAGATTCAATATTTTCCGGAATGAGTTTAACTTCATTTTTTTTTTCTTCTAGTTTAACATACTGGTTATTAATGTAAATGTTTGACCTAAAAGCTATCAATTGCTTTATAAGTTAGGGACAATTAAAAGTTATGAGGAGGTAAATCGCAATCAACAATAATAAACCCCAAAGACAGATCTATAATTTGTGTGTTATTTGTCTTGATGAGATTGTAACGAGATTATGTGGATTATCAATAAAAATCACTAAGAGAGAAATAAATAATAGCGAGAGAATGATAGCCAGAGAGATAGTCAGAAGTTATATTATTAATGAAATAACACTTGGCCTTACAATAAAGAAAACCCTTCCTTATATAGAAGGAAGGTTCCCTCGTCAAAATATAATTTATTTAAGGGCTGCTATCGTCCCAAGAATATAAATGGGCGGAGGGGGCTGAATACCCATATGGGTGAGTTGTTGTTGCACCTTTGTTGTTAAAGGCATACCCCCATGTCATATGGGCGTGAGGAGAGATATACTTGGCTTTAGTGGCCGTGAAAGGAGGCGTACTCGACTTTTATTGGTTATGTCCGATTTGACCCCATACAATTAGTCCCTCCGCCTGTTGGAGATGTATTCGACATACATCTGCAATAGGTGAAAAAGATCGACTCGCCTTGGCATCATCCGTATATGGACACGTGGTTTATTTTTTGAACCGTTGTTCACTGACGGCATGCGTCATGATTACAACTGCTCCCGAGGCAGGTCAGGAGGTGATTTGACGTTTCGGTTTCTCACCTCCTTCTCTGACACCCGCCTCTTCGAATCTCGTATACTGGGACACTATAAATAGTAAGGGATTTCAAGTTTTTCTATTCTTTGGATCTCTTCAAAAAGTTTTTTGTGCTTTTGTTCCTTTTCATAGCAACTTTTAGCGACTTTACGTTTTGACTTTCAGAGTTTGCTTTGCGACTTTACTAGCTTGTTGATGTGCTTTAACTTTGATCAAAAAGTTGATTATGGCGAATGTGAGCACGTGATTTTTGCCCTATATGAGAATTACTCCCAAAAATTTAAAATAAAAGAGTTTTGTGTTGTTTGCAATATTTGTGAATTTTGTGTTATTTTTCTTGAATTGTTTGCATTTATCTGTGCATATTTATTTGTTTAAATAAATAAAATATAAAAAATAGCTTGCATTTGTATATAAAATTCAAGTTTACAATTAAGAATAATTGAGTTTGTTTTATGAAAATGAAAAATCACAAAAAATATGTATTTTTTGCATTTTTAGCATTTAAAGTCCAAATTATGCAATTTTATTTTAATTAATATTTAATTTTGTATGATAATTATTATTTGGAGTTAATTAGTATTTTAAGATAATTTTGGTTTTTATAATTTAATCTTAGCATTTTTTTTATTAATTAGAAATAAAAAGAGAACAAAAATAGAAGGAAATTCGAAATTGGACCAATTTTTGAAATAACCCCAAGCCCAAATTAATTCTACCCAACCCAAAACCCCAAGCCCAATCTAATTCCCCCCAAATCTGACCAAAATAAACCATACCCCTTATTTTTTATTTTTTTCATACAAACCCTAAACACATAACAACAAAACAAGCCTCCACATTCACTATTCCCTCTCCTCCTCTCCTTCTTCTTCTTCTTCTCTTCTCTCCCTCCCCTCCATGGCCGACCCCTCACTGCCCAACCAGCCTGCCCATCGCCTCCAGCACCCCTCCTCGACGACATCCATGGCAGCAACATCATCTTCCTTTTCTTTCTTTCTTTTTTATTTTTCCGGCGAATGTATATACTATGTATATATATGTATATATGACTATATTATATGTATATAAATATATTTTTATTTCTCGGACAGTATGTATATATACATATATATATATATATATATTTCATTTTATTATTATTGTTATTTTTATTTTTGGACAGATTTTTGTTATATATTTTTATTTTTTCGTATATATATATATATAAATATATATATATATATATATATATATATATATATATATATATATATATATATATATATATATATATATATATATATATATATATATATATGAATTTCATTTCTATATGTATTATGAATATATCTATGTATATAGACCGGTTCTATATATATAAATATATATATATACGTATATTTTCGGATTTAGATAGTATATGGTTGATTTTGTTTCTTACTTGTTGTTCATTATGTTCTTGGTTATTTCTTCATTTTTTCTTACTTTAATCATGTGTTTTGTTAAGTTAATATAGAAATATTATAGTTCATATCATTTTACATCCTAAATCTTGGTTGTGATATTGATATATTTAATTTGAATTTTAGATGATTATTGAGTTTGTTAGATTAAATTTGGTTCATTATTTTGCTTAATTCTAATTTTGGATTTTAATTACATAATTAAAATAGTTTGTTTGATATGTTTAAGTGATTTGAAGTTACTTGTTTGTTGTTATTATGAATCTAAAATTTTGTTGTTAAAAAATCATGATTGTTCTTGGTTGTTCGTCAAGATTGTTAGAATTGTTGTTGAATTTGTTCAAAAATAGTTAGATTTGCTATATTTTGGTTGCTTGATTTTAGGTGTATTGGTTATAGCTGAAGGGGTAAAATAGTAATTTTTAATAATGTTAGGGGTATTTTAGTCATCAAATTATGGTCAATTATTTGAGTTAAAGTTATTTTATCCATTAGTTATTTAATTATTGCTAAATTAAAGTGGGGGACAAAACAAAAGATAGTGATAATAAAAGTATTAGTAGAATATGTATAATGGAGAATAAAACATAACATAGTGGAATAAAAAATTGGATTAAAATAAAAGAAAGTGGAAGTCTTACTTTTAGTTTTTAATTAATAGTGGTTTGTTTTTAATTAAAGAAAGAGTTTAGTCTTGCTTATATAAGAATCAGATTTCATTTCAAAGAGCGGGAGGAGAAGAAAACATTTTAGGGAGAAGAATCTGGAAAAAAAAAATTTAAAGAGTGTTAGCAAATAGTAAAACAAAAACAAAAACAAAAAAAAATCTGAAAAAATTAGTCTTCCATTTTTACAAATCTTATTCTGAAGTTCAATTCTGGTTATTAATTCTTATTGCTTAAATCCGGATACTGGGTATTTTTGAGGTGGCTGTTGTTGTGATATTGTTGTGTTGTTATTTGTTGTGTTGATCACCGGTGTTCTTTTCTTTCCAATATCAGGTACATACCTAATCATGTTTAAATGATAAGATGAATACATGGGAAAGATGAGGATTTTGTTGAAATTTTAAATAGTTTTTCTATCTTCTTTTATAGATTATATTTTAATAAATTCCGTATTAATATTTTGTAAATTTTGTGATAACTTTAAATAATTAAGCCTTGTTGTAGCAATAATAATTCACTTCTAAAAATGGTTATTAAATAGTATAGTTATAAATACGTTAATATTCAAATTGTTTAGGAAGAATGAATTACTCTTTTGTTAATCAAATTAATTAGAACTTCTTTAATATCGTCTTTAATAAACTAAGTTGTTAATATGTAGTTAAGTTTAACAAAAATGCGAATTTTAATTATTTTGCGTAAATTAGGCATTTAGGTACGATTTGAGTTTTCAATAATACAAGAATGGTTTCTTCAAGTTCATCAAATCTCCCAATGTATAGGTGTAAATAATTAAGGTTTATTATGGTTTCGAAAAATAGTTGTAAATAGTTAATATCATGGGTTTAAGTTAAAAAATAGTAAAACAAAATTAAAAATATGAGTCTAAATTAGTTATAAGATTGGTTTAGTTTGTACATATATTAGTTGTTGGTTTTGTACTTTTATTTTCAGTTTTAATTTAAGTACTGGTTATTTTAAAAATAAAAAAAAAATTTCCAAACGTAGCAAATAAAATATTTTTTTTAGTATGTAATCAATTAGGATTTTTGCTGTTTTTTTTATAAAAATAACGAATTTAAATAAAAATTTCAATTGATTTGTGATTTCTGTTTTTTTTACTTAGTTTTAAATAATTGGGAATAAATAATTTTATCATACAAACTTTAATATTGTTATAATTTTGATAGTTTTGAATAAATAATTTTATTGGTTTTTCTTTTTATATATTCAAGTTTTTAATATTATTCTAAATTAGCTTATTTTATTATTAAGTTGTGAAATTTCGTATTTAATAAAATAATAAAATAATAAATAAAACAATTTCGAAAAAAAAAATTTTTTGTTTAAACATAGATTAAAATCTGTTTCATTAAGTTTTTTTTTGTCATAAATAAGATAAGTATTGCATTTTTAATTTCTAAATTAATTATGAGATTTCTTTATTTATAAAAACTAAAAATAGGAAATGTAGTCATTATAGGATTATATTGTTAATAAAAGTGAGATGAGCCTCGCCGCACTAAACACATAATTGCGGGGCCCTCAAATTAATTGTAAAAACTTAGACTCGGGAAGACCGTTTAGTGAATTTCACGGTCTTTCCCAAATTTAATAAAGACAATAGAACCTTTAGGCACGATTTGTAAATAAATTACTTTCCTAAATACGGGTGCGCATTTATGTGACCCAAATCTTGCTCTCGGCGAAACTGAAATACATTAAAGTCACAGGCGCACTGGTTGCGGTGTGACTCAAAATGTGTTTTCGTGACGTCGCAATTATTTCTTAAAATTAAAAGCAGAACATTAAAAGCATATAATTAAAATATATAAAGAAATCAGATAAAAACAAAAATAGTAGTTGAGCG